>OY755251.1:33359783-33544754 GCA_963576725.1 Azorinus chamasolen
GAGCCTTTTGTCGGTTATCTGCCCCTGTCCAACCAGGTGGCGCTGCCACCGAGTAGGTCCTTTCTGATACATACATGTATATGTCTCTAGTCCTTTGTTACACTTTTGTTATCCATTATTGACGGTTTTCACTTTGTTTACACAAGTTTTTTTTTTTTTAATCGAGAATAACGAAGCATGTGGAAATATATTGTTTGCATTTTGAAGTTTTATTTTTGTTTTATTTTGCACGTTTCTTTTTAAAAAATGCGGATAAATGATACGTTTACCCTAAACCTAAGAAACCGACAGAAATACATGGCTACATTTCAGACTGCTAGTTAAATGTTAAAATGTCTTTATTATAATATGCCTTTTAATGCCTTTGTAAACAGAGTAGACCCCGATCAGACAGATCCTCTAGGAACTGTCTAAATAGTCAGGATCTGCTCGGTTTGCTTATGATAAATATAGATATGATTCCACAGTTTCTGCTATGCCCCGAAATTCCTGTGTTAATATATCATTATAAAAATAGTTTAATTGATATTCACGATCACATTATTTCTTACATTTATATTCATAGAGTGAAGGGTTAATAAAATCGAAAAGTTATAAACTTTTTTGGGAGGGGAGGGGACGTTCAGTATTGTTTGTGTAACAGTCTTGCAGTGGCATGGGCCCCCAGTGTCATAGATAAGTTATCACCATATAGCACACCCTGTGTCTTATATGTGCATCATGGTGGGGGAGGGTGACCTAATGATGATGAAATTACTCTGTAGACCCAGGTTGGATACATTTTAAAATTGGAGTCAACAATATTGAAAAAGTTTTAACATGCCTCTTTGGTCAGTACTACTAATCTGCAGTAAATCTGGGTCTACAGTGTACGGTATGAGTTATTGTAATAAGTGATGTTTTCTTGCATTGGGGCAATCTTTCTCTTACTTCGGTCCACATATCTGAAATTTGCAAGATCTTATGAATGTGCACTTAGACGGACTCGATTATTAAATAAACTTGACTACATTTATATACATGTACTAGTATATGCAAAATAGTGAGTCAGTTTGAGTGCAGAATTCATACTTGCAACATGAGAAGTATATGCACCTTAGCCCTTTACCTGATAGATAGAACGTATCATATCTGTAAGGCAGAGTAGACCCTGATCAGACAGCTCCTCTAGGAGTCCTGAACATGGTCTATTATATTGACTTATATCAGGCACGTACCCAGGTGGGGGGCTGGGGGGCCCGGGCCCCCCCAGCTGGCTACCAAGATACCATTTTTTAATGGGCCCTTTTTAGTGTTCAGCTAAATCTACCGTTTTGAAATTTTACCAAGGCACTTTTTACTGACCGATATTTTCCTCCCTGGAAGAGATTATCTGTTAGTTCTCTTAGACACAGACAGACCTGTCACGCTGTGATCCACGCTTGGCCTATTTTGGTATGGACCAATCAGGAGAATCCCCCGCGGAGAACACCCGAATTACGTAATCACGAGTTGGTTCCGGTTTTCGCTATATACTGGAGTTTAGCAAATAAATTATTCAGGAACCAGTCGTGTCAAAATGCAAATTGCTACGTTGTTCACAAACATTGTCGAAAAATTAAGACAAGGGGTGTGACGTATCAAAACGTTATTAAGCATATCTTGCTACAAAAAGCAGTATACAATTCGACCGTTAAGCGTTTTACTGACATTGATCAATAGCTAGTAATTGAAAGAATAACTCTTAACAATTCGAATGATAAAAAAGTATGATTGATTCGTCCCCAGATCGATTGTACTGAATAAATCGAGGTTTGTTAACGTTTTTCATGGATTTTTTTTGGTGACTTGAGATTGGGAATTTTGCTAAAATAAATGGGTGAAAAACATACATTTTGCCATTGGGGATATAGCCGAATAAGGGCTATAAAATCGGCTAAAAAAGCCCTGAAACTTATTGTAAATTAAAACAAAATGAAATGTCTTTTTCATTGTATAAATAAATCTGTTATAACCAGGCAGGCAGTTTTTTCACTTGAAGGGGAAAACATTACTAACCGCTTTTATATAGTAAAAATGGCTAATTAGGGAGAACAATTAAGCGCAGTTTGCCAATTGGGGAAAAAACCTGAGGTAAACCCGTTTATAGGGGAAAACTGCATATGATTTTAAAGGAAATCACGAGTATCTGTTATATAGAAAAAAGCCCTGCCAGGTGAGCGATTAAGGGCCATCATGGCCCTCTTATTAAACTAACATTTCATGGTTGTATTTTTGATCAGTGTTATTTTCACATTTAGAAGAAAGAACCCATTGTGATGCCATGGTTAGTTGAGTGTATATTTATTTGGATATTTAGCTTTTTTGTATATAATTTGGTAATGTTCAGAAAAAACAAAATAATCTATATAGTTGCATTTCAGTTATATATTCTTACAGAAAAAAACTTTTCATATGTCTGTATGCCTGTCTGTCAATGGCAAAAATCTTTAGACATGGTCACATGTCTGTCTGTCTTTGTGTCAATGGCAAAAAAACTTTGACCAATATCACGTCTGTCTGTCAATGGAAAAAAAAATCATGGACACAAATCCGTCTGTAAGTCTATACACTGAAACCCAGGTGTAAACGGAACTGATTTCCTATATTATAACATAAATATTATATATTGATAGAGTGATTCAGATAGCAGGAAATTGCACCATTCAATGTGGCAAACCAAAAAAATTTCGGCTACCGGGAGGGGACACCCCTCCCGTGCCCTCCCCACCCAGGCCCCCCCAGCAAGAATTTCCTGGGTACGGCCCTGTATATGTCCTGCCATGCTAAATAATAATTAGTCCATGTACCATTATAAACTGTAAGCTGATGGAAGTTCAATTAAGTCATTTTTATTTAAGATGGTGATATATTGGGTAGAGGGCTGAGAATAGTTTATGCATTCTATGTTTCACGTGTTTTGTTTCATGTGACACATTTACTGTAGAAAGTTGTAAAGGGGAGGGCCGTAACTAATGTTGGTCGAACTTGTGGCCCGACCCTTTTTCATGAAATGATAAATGAAATAAAATATGTTTATACTATACTAGCACACCCTGCTGAGACCCTTTTGTGGCATAACCTCCAAATTTAATTAGGAAGGTCTTGTTTATTATGCAATCACGAGAATAAAGGGGCTAAACCGGAAATCCAATCAATCAGGGAACAGTGGTATCTACTTGACATATATCACAATTAAAAAAAACAAACTTTAGCTTTAATAATATTTCGTTTTACTTATGCAATTAAAGTTTGATTGTCCGATTTAAGCAAACAAAAAAGACCATACAAAAAGAAGAAACAAACAATGCATATTGGATACTGATCAGAAGCTGTTATATAAATGAGTGTCACTAGTAAGAATACTAATCGTCTGTTCTGTTTTTAAATAAAGAAACGTCTTATCTGGGTCCATACCGTTTTATTCAGTCATTGAAATTTGCAAGAGAAGTTCAATGTCTTGAAGGCTTAATTTTTAATTGAAGTTGTCAAATTTCTGACTGAAAGAGTTTAATTTTAACCTACAGTGGTGCAACCGAATAATGTTTGCAAAAATAAAATAAAACATTGCAACGCTGATGAGAAAACCTCTAAAAATCAAACACTCGTCACGGTCATTACAATTAGCTGATGTCTTATAGACTGGTTTCCTCCATTTTGTAAGGGTTAAATATTTTAATTTTATTTGATATCTGAGGTGATTTCTGATATAAATAAAAACTATACTCGGAACACAACAAAAGCACAGTGTTCGGTCAAAAAGTGTGAATTCTAATCAGTTATTAAACTTATTTTTACATTTTGATCTGGATCAAACTGCTTGAACGTGTTAACCATTTACTCCATGTCATGTAAGAAATGGTGGCATCGTGAATATTAATTAGATAAAAAAAATTAAATGGCAGATTAACACATGAATGTTTTGCGAAAGTAGGAACTATAGAACTATGGAGCAGACCCTGATCAGAAAGCCCCTACACTGTACAGGAGCCATCTGATCTGGGTCTACCCTGTATGCAATAATTAAAGTAAGAATGGACTCTCAAATGAAATAAAAGGAAGAAATATTAAAATTAAAACTATATCGAACAAACAACTGTCAAGGGCGGGGTACGGATAACTTCCCCATAGGGTGATTACCCCATAGGACTATTGCCCTACAGACGATTGCCCCCTGGATGACTGCCCCGCAAGAAAACTTCCAACCGGGCAATCCCCCCATGGTTATTAAAAATCCCTAAAAAGTGTTTTTAGTTTTCTTTTTTTATATTATAGAATTATTTGATGTTTTTGAAGGCTAAATGCCATATAATTTTCTTTGTGCTGAATAAAATATTGTATTTGTTTTGGGTCTAATCTGTTTCAATGAGAAGGAATTAGAAATGTTTGTTCATACAATTTAGGCTTGTTTAATATACCATATGTGCTAGTATTACAGTATTACATGATCTTTAGCTAGTGACTCTTTATTATCTGACATTGAGCGAACAGGGTAGACCCAGATCATATAGCTTTAAATTTGTTTTGGGTCTAATCTGTTTCGATGAGAAGGAATTAGAAATGTTTGCTCACACAATTTATGCTGGTTTAATATACCATATGTGCTAGTATTACATTATCTTTAGCTAATGACTCTTTATTATCTGACATTGAGCAAACAGGGTAGACCCAGATCATATAGCTTTATTGGTGGTCATACAATTTATGCTTATAAATACAATATATGCCATATGTGCTGGTATAATGTAATACATTATCTTACAATGATGTACTTTACCTAATGAATATTTATTAATTGTCATTGAGCAAACAGAACAGAAACTGATCGGAAAGCTTTGTCATGAATATTCATTAATATAATATTAAAAATAATATGATATTATTATGAAATATTATAAAAAAAACGCATTGAGTGTATGCAAGAAAATAAAATCGATTAACTTTTATTTATTGTTGTTGATATTTCTATACAGTGTCCCGAAATGAAACAGAATCTTAATTTATTACTCTTTTAATTTGGACATACAAACCACAGTGTAGCTCCTATTAACCCTTATAGCAGTGACCTGTCACCATTTTCTCTTACTTTCGTTTTGTGTACGCTTTTGAGAGACTAATGACTGATCATACAGCTTGCATTGTGATGAGACGCTATCTTAATCAGCGCCTAATCAGGATCCAAACTGTTAGCAAATACCAGTTAGGTTGCACTTAGCAGGCAAAGGGATTAAAGAATTATTAATTCTTCATTTAAGTTGTACAAAACTTTTCTTAGTGTGTACTTTTTAATGGGGATTATGCCCTTTCTTTAGGTTTACATGTCCAAATATTTGGAGTCAATACAATACATACAAGAGTTCCAATTGGTCTACACAGCCTTCTACCAATTTATTTTCATCATATAATTTATTAAATTTTACTTATATATTATTTTTTTACAAAATAATAATACATTTTTTATATTGAGGGGCAGTCAGCCTATGGGGCAATAATCCTAAAGGGTTATTATCCTAAGGGGCAATGGCCCATAGGGCAATCATCCTATGGGGGAGTCACCCTATGGGGGAGTCACCCTACACTCGTCAAGGGCATATATACACAATATCATTGAAGTTAGAGTTTACATTATGACAGGGGACGTGTAATGACCGGTCCTGAAAGTGTAATGTATCCCCCCCCCCTTTCTCTGTTTGTGCAAAATGGTTGAAAGAACAATATTTATGTTCAAAATGTATGGAATTTTCATTTCATCAACATGATTTTAATCATTTTTTTTTATCAATCTTATCATGAATAAATTCAGTAAACACATACAATGGCGATCGATAAAATCAGAAGGATGAGGGACCTACTCGGTGCGAGCGCCACCTATAAATTGAATTTGGGGAGATAACCCACAAAAGACGCCCATTATTTGTCTGTAAGGATAGAGTAGCTTAATGCAGGTCAAACGTAATGCTCCTATAGGAGCTTTCTGCATTTTGCACTGCATTAAGCATTGTCCTTTCTTAGATCAAGATGATACTCATCCAGATCAAAGCACGCGGCTATCACTTTAAACTTGGCTAATAATTATGGAGTAAAGCGTTAACAACTTAAAATCGAACCAGTTCCAACTTTGGTTGACTGCATAATTTCGTTTTTACCCAATCCCAATTAAAAAAAACAACAACAAAAAAACCCGAACCGCTCTCTGAGAAATGGGGTCTTATCACATTGCAAACATAGTAAACCAAACTTAACCATGCTATCTATGACGAAATATCTGATTATGTTCTGCATTACATGTATATGGAAAGATAGAGAACAAAGTAGCTGGAAATGCGAAGTACAGTAGAATCCCTCTAATGCGACCAATTAATGAATAAACATGGGTGTCTTTATAAGCAGGTGGTTGCTTAATGCAGGGCAAAAGTAATGCAGAAAGAGCTTTCTGCATTACTTTTGTCCTGCATTAAGTTACCATCTGCATCTAGCACCCAGAATTATACCACTTTTAGGTGGTCGCTATAGCGGGGTTTTACTGTATTCGTCTTCATCTGTTTGTATTTGTTTGTTTTGATGACAATCAGACGTGAGATTGGCATATGCTGCATGTTATGGCGCCGCTGTATTATGTGTTGTTTTTCTTACTCTGTCGTTGCCAATGGCGACTCCATGATTACCTTTGCATATAGTTTGGATCCAGATCAGACGCTCAGTGACGCTCATCGGGATCCACACTGTTTGATGCTGTAACAATGGTTTAACCCATTTGCTCCCAGTGGATTCTTCCATGCTTATATATTGGATTAGTCCATTTTTTTTTATCTAAGGGGTGCCTGACCTAAATTTTCAATTTCGCTGTGTTTTATATTGAAATTTCTATCAGCAAACAGAGTAGACTCTGATCAGACGTCGCGTTATGCGGCGTCTGATCAGAGTCTGTACTATTTGCCTAAGTCCCATAAATGGGATTGTGAGAGCAAAGAGGTTATAGTTGGGCATCCAACTGAGGAAAATGTGTCGAGCCATGGCATTAAATAGTAGAATTTGGCATGCACTGGATATGTAATGTTTGATGTCTGAGTAATCAGAAACTGCCCCATGCCACCTGAAATTTTGCCCTTGTTTCTCTTAATTGGGTCAAAGGTCAACTAAGTGCATATTTTATATACGTTATTTGAGAAATCATTATATCTTTACCAATTTTAGGTGTAAAATAACAAAGATGGTACCAAAATGAAGGTTAAACATTGGCCTTTAATTTGCACTTACTTTGTGTAAAATATATAATTTGAATATTCATGAATATTAATGAGAACATCAAAAAACCAGTAAAAAATCATTAAAACCAACATATAACGATGATACATGATGTCATGTCTTCGTCATTATTTCTATTTAACAAATATAAATTACGTTAAAATAAAGGTTAGAAAGACTGCTACTGAAAACAAACTGTATACAGTAATACCAGCTATATATTATGCACACATACTTCTTAAAGTAAAGTGGGTGGGGTAAATAAACACCTAAACAAAACTTTCAGATCTGTTTAAAGTAACTAATTAATTCACTATATTTTTATGGATATTTTCTTGGTTGGTACAATTAACACCATCGCAAAGGATATATAATGTTTGTTGTCTGAGTAATCAGAAATTGCGCCATGCCACCTGAAAATTTGCCCTTGTTTCTCTTAATTAGGTCAAAGGTCAACTAAGTGCATATGTTATATACGTTATTTGAGAAATTAATGTATCTTTATCAATTTTAGGTGTAAAATAACAAACATGGTATCAAAATGAAGGTTAAACATTGGCATTTAATTTGCACTTACTTTGTGTAAAATATATTATTTGAATATTCATGAATATTAATGAGAACATCAAAAAACCAGTAAAAAATCATTAAAACCAACATATAACGATGATACATGTCATGTCTTCGTCATTATTTCTATTTAACAAAAATAAATTACGTCAAATTAAAGGTTAGACAGACTGCTACTGAAAAATACTGTATGCAGTCATACCAGCTATATATCATGCACACATACTTCTTAAAGTAAAGTGGGTGGGGTAAATGAACACCTAAACAAAATGTTCAGTTCTGTTTAAAGTAACTAATTAATTCACTATATTTGTTATGGATATTTTCTTTGTTGGTACAATTAACACCATCGCAAACACATGTTAGTGTGTTTTGAAACTACTTTGAAGCATTTACAGCGAATAGATTTGCACTTGGTTTTGCACCCATAACTTGTTCAATGCAAGCATCAAGTGCAGTTGGTACATTTCCAAACCACTTATAAAGGTTCGACACCATCGTGCTATGTGTTAGTATCAATAACATTAATGTCTGTATCCATTAGCTCAGATCCATATAACAGCTTAACAGTTTGCTCTTGAAAGTTTCAGTTCTAGTACATCCTTTGTTGGTGGAACCAGTTCAAGTGTTTTCTCTACCTTAACCATATTGTGAAAGTCTTGCATCATCTATGGGTTCTCCGTTTAGACACCACACATCAAACATCAAACGTGTGTGCCTTGTCTGACCGTGCATCTCTTTAAATATCTGAAAGCAGATCGGACATGTAAAATATTTCTTCCAACAGGTCTTCTTTCCGATTCTAGTGAAAGCAAGGGTTATGTTACATCGAGTTATTTCATGATACCCTGGCATGTTGGTCCGGCAGACATCTTGAGATTACTTGCGGAAAATACAATTTTGTTTTTCCCAGCCATTATTCAGACTTCAGTGCCTAAAGGTCCAAGATGGTATACATGTATCAGTACAAGCAGTACATCAAAATCTTGGCATTTGACAACTATCCAGCATTGGCCCCTTTCAAGAAGGCATCCAAGCCATGTATCCACCTCGTCATGATTTGATGGCAGATGGGACAATTCATGTCTGCACTTGTCTTGAATGACGATATTCAAGCGTATCTGTTGAATACTGCAATACTAGTATACTACATCAACTCTGTGTTTGTGTCTTCTGCTTCTTATTTAGTCATGCTTTGCCGCTTTAAAGCAGGCATACTCGCACCATTGTGATATGCACATAGGTGAGGGAGGGTCCAACGTGCAAGTTAAAATAACAGGTTAAAACATTGCAAACAGAAGAAGAGTACATGACATCTAAAATCTTAACCTGGACAGTTGGGAGCTATCACTTGATGTTATGGTAGCTTATTCCAGATGCTGTTGACAGAAGAGTGGAAGGAATATTCCCTCAGGAAAATGGTCCTGCAAAACCTTGGAACGAATCATAAGGAATGACATCTGGTAGGTGCACCGTAAGGGAGGCCTTTACTTGTTTCTGTCTCTGTTTTAGCAAATCGTGTTGAACATGGCACCAATGCTGAGCACTTGTTTTGCAGTAATGCAAAATTACATATATGGTAGCTCTACGTTGGATCATCTCCACATGCGTTGTCATGGCCTTGGTGTGTTGATCCAAAACAAAAGATGTGCACTCAACCTGCAGACTGATCAGGAGTTTGTAACATGCCTCCTTGGTTGACTTTTTGGAGGCTCCAAGGTTCCTGCTTAGAACGGATGTGGATCAATTTGCCTCCTTTATGACCATATCGACTCGGGATGTTCAAGACAATTTCAAATACAGTTATGTCCCAAGTTATTTTGCCCTCTTTGTAGTCTTCTGTTTCATGCTATGGACAGTATAACTAGTCTCTATGTTGTTGGTGATAAGCAGGACCTAGCACTTCTCTGCATTGAACCCAGTCTCTTCCCTTTTCTACAGACTGCCGAAGTCATTCTGGAAGACGTCTGCATCTTCTATTGACTCGGCACAAAATTGAGGCATCAGCAAAGAGTCGACATGAAAAGTGTGGTCATCATTGCATTCAAGGGAATAGAAAGGACTAAGAACAGCACATTGATGAACACTTGATGCTATCGGTACTGACTCAGGGGAAACACCCTCCAGCGTGATTTGTTGGCTGTTGGATACAATCAAGCATTTTGCATTACACATCATAGTGTTGGAGCTTAAGAAGAAGGTATCTGTAAGATACTTTGTAAAACGTTTGCGTCAATCTGATAGGATTGGTCCAGACCTGACCCAAGGTCATTGACCATGTTGATTGATTAGTTGTGTCTCACAGACGCGCTGCTTCCGGAGTCAATGCTGGTATGGGTTGATGATGTAATGGTAAAACCAGGTTACTGTATATGATGTATTCTAGAATCTTACATGTGACAGAATTTAGGGACACATGCCAATATTTTGAAGGGGTTATTCTTGACCATTGTCTTGTATATATGATTAACACGAAATATTCCAGTCACTGGGGACTTTATCCTGGTCGTAAGGCCTGGAAGATCAGAACAAGAGCAGGAGCCAGTGAATGTGTCATCTCTTTCAAGAACCTTGATAAGATGGTGTCTGGACAGGTAGCTTTGTGGAGATTAAGGTCATTAAGAAGCTTGCAGACATGAATAGGAAGGGCATTCGAATAAGGATACTCTCAAACGACACAAATGAGAGATAGGATCTCATGTGTAAAGACAGAAAATTACTGGTTCAGTATTTTAACTTTGATATGTGTATCAACATTGTTAATGGCACCATTTTTCAGTGGTGCTATTCCCGAGCTGTCACATTTCTTGCCTTGCTCCTAACAAAAGTGTAAAGCTTCTTACAGCTGGTATCTGTCACTAAGTCAATCACATACCCATCATGAGCTTGAGCCTCCTTGCACTTCTATGCAAGTTTTCTGTAGCCCCTTGTATATGCGCCAGTCCTTCTGTACCTTGGTCCTCAGCACTATTTGTACGCACATTTCTTCTTTCGTGAGAAACGGCGGGTGATTGGGTTCCATCATGGCTGGCTGAACCTGGTGGATGTCAACTCAGAAGGGACCACTGAATATATCACAAAGAGTACAGATTCGTAAAGGGACTGATTTTCCAAGTGTGCTGCAAACTCAGCCATTTTGATGGCCATAGAACATGTATTAGCCTCTTTCGAAGGGTGGACAAGATATGGGATAGGCTTCCTTCGTGAAGGAAAGATATGTTTGTCAGAACTCACTTATTCCAGGTATTGAGGTATATCTGATAACTAGTGATTGCTTGTGGCAATAACATATAGATTGTTGTCATCACGGATAGGGAAGGTTACTCATAGCTAGCGGCACTGAATATGCCTATGAGTTCATTGTTGAGTTAGAGTGGGTACCTATGGAAAGTAACTGTTAAAATGGCCAATTAATATCCGGGATATTCATGTCCCCACAAATGTACAAAGGGTTTTGTCATGGGTACTGCAGGTTTAGGTAAAATATTTAAATCCATTATGTAAAAACATCGCCATACTCACCAGGAGCTATGGTGTTTCAATCGCTAATGATACAAACAGCTACAAACAGCTAATATTAGACATAGTGTACTATAAAACATACCAATATTACACTGAGATTATGGCAATAAGAGACTAATCTTCTGGCGTTTCATTATCATCTCTAAATGATATATTTGCGTGAAGAGGCACTATAACTTGCACAGATTTGCATCAAAGTTTATATTGTATGATAATGTACCGTACAAGTATTTAAAACGATATTTTCCGAACTTGCAATCATCACAGGTCACTCAAAACTTTCTGAAATGCACCATAAATAGTTCTATACTTACTGTGGAGACATTGCTAAGAAATTAAATGCAAAAAAGTATTGAAATTGTCAAAATTACGGCTATGTTATACTATATAGAGATTTTATTACATGTTTGCACTCATTTGACCTTTGACCTAGTTTCTGACCTTCAAAGAGGGTTTTGGCAGTGGCATGGGCCAAAACCATAAATGATTAGTATCCGGCAACACAATTATGGTATTCAAACATTTCTACTAAAAAATGCCATGGACCTCGAAAAATAAGCGACTTTTTGCACATCGGATTGCCAACTATTAATAAAGAAGAAGAGAAATTTAAACAGATGAGACGTGCTACAGACTCAGTGTTAGAACTAATAGTAGTTTGAAGGGTTTCAAAATAATATACATGTATGTAAAGAGGAAAACATACGCATGCACGCAAATACGTACATGCGCAAATAATGTGTCTGTCTGTGTGTTTGTCTGTCTGTCTGTCTGTGTCTGTCTGTCTGTCTGTATGGCTGTCTGTCTGTCCATCCGTCCGTCCGTCTGTCTGTCTGTCTGTCTGTCTGCCTTTCTGTCATTTTATCTATCTGTCTCTGCCTATGTGCCCCTGTCCCTCTCTATATCTCTCTATGCCCACGTCCCTCTGTCTCTGCTCCTCTGTCTTTGTCTCTCTGTCTATCTTTCTCTGTCTCTCTGTGTGTCCATCTCTGTCCCTCTGCCTGCCTGTATTTCTCTCCCAACCTCTCTTCTCTCTCTCTCCCTCTATCGCCTCACCATTAGTATGTTGTTATTAAAACCTTGACATATATCTGTTTGAAGGCCATGATATATATCAATGTTGATGACATCGGGCTTGCCTGTATAATGGTAGTCCAATAATTAAGTTGTCAACCCTAGTGCCATTATCAAAGACAGGGAAGACAATGGAATGCTCATTTTCAATCGGGTGTGAACTAATGCGACGAAACAGACTTATTGTGTGGACTGTTTCATCACAGTACAGTAAAGCCTCTCTATAACGGTCACTAAATCACATAAAGTATTTTGTGTTAAAGGTGAAGGTGGCTGCTTAAAGAAAGGTGAAAGTAAAACAGAACGCTCCTATAGGAGCGTTCTGTTTTACTTTCACCTTGCTTTAAGCAGCCACCTGCTCTAAATACAAACTAATTAACACAATTTAGTGGCCGTTATAGAGAGGTTTAACTGTAATTGGTAAATATTTACGACATACCAATCAGTCCCTCGTTTGGACAGTAAATTTAAGATTTTAAAGTAACACCATTGAAATTCAATGACAGGAAGCAAGTCTTATTCATAATTCATAAGAATATTACTGATATTTACACTAATAGATACTGATAGGTATGACTTGTCGTACAAAACTGCCAGTCAATAGCAATTAAAGTGTTCGGCAATCTGAACAAGTTCAGAAATATATATATCAGTTGTTATCAGTTTTCTATAGCAGTTGCTATCTGAGTTAACTATAGCAGTTGTTATCAGTTATCTATGACAGTTGTTATCAGAGTTATCTATAGCAGTTATTATCAGTTATCTATGGCAATTATTATCAGAGTTACCTATGGCAGTTTTTATCAGTTATCAATGACAGTTGTTATCAGTTAACTATGGCAGTTGTTATCAGTTATCTATGGCAGTTGTTATCAGAGTTACCTATGTCAGTTTTTATCAGTTATCAATGACAGTTGTTATCAGTTATCTATGGCAGTTGTTATCAGTTATCTATAGCATGTATTATCAGTTATCTATGGCAGTTGTTATCATTTATCTATGGCAGTTGTTATCAGAGTTATCTATAGCAGTTGTTACCAGAATTATCTATTATCTATACAGTTGTTATCAGTGTTATCTATAGCAGTTGTTATCAGAGTTATATATAGCATGTATTATCAGTTATCTATGGCAGTTGTTATCATTTATCTATGGCAGTTGTTATCAGAGTCATCTATAGCAGTTGTTATCAGAATTATCTATTATCTATAGCAGTTGTTATCAGTGTTATCTATAGCAGTTGTTATCAGAGTTATATATAGCATGTATTATCAGTTATCTATGGCAGTTGTTATCATTTATCTATGGCAGTTGTTATCAGAGTTATCTATAGCAGTTGTTATCAGAGTTATATATAGCATGTATTATCAGTTATCTATGGCAGTTGTTATCAGAGTTACTTATAGCAGTTGTTATCAGAGTTATATATAGCATGTATCATCAGTTATCTATACCAGTTGTTATCAGTGTTATCTATAGCAGTTGTTATCAGAGTTATATATAGCATGTATTATCAGTTATCTATTGCAGTTGTTATCATTTATCTATGGCAGTTGTTATCAGAGTTATCTATAGCAGTTGTTATCACAGTTATATATAGCATGTATTATCAGTTATCTATGGCAGTTGTTATCAGAGTTATATATAGCAGATGTTATCAGAGTTACCTATTATCTATACAGTTGTTATCAGTGTTATCTATAGCAGTTGTTATCAGAGTTATATATAGCAGATGTTATCAGAGTTACCTATTATCTATACAGTTGTTATCAGTGTTATCTATGGCAGTTGTTATCAGAGTTATATATAGCAGATGTTATCAGAGTTACCTATTATCTATACAGTTGTTATCAGTGTTATCTATAGCAGTTGTTATCAGAGTTATATATAGCATATGTTATCAGAGTTACCTATTATCTATACAGTTGTTATCAGTGTTATCTATAGCAGTTGTTATCAGAGTTATATATAGCAGATGTTATCAGAGTTACCTATTATCTATACAGTTGTTATCAGTGTTATCTATAGCAGTTGTTATCGGAGTGATATATAGCAGTTGTTTCAATAGTTACACAATGAAGAAAATATTCCAAAACAGGTAATTAATTTAAAAAAAGTATGTAGTAAAGTTAGTTCAGACGAAAACTTACATAGCTGTAATTTCGGCCAGCCTAACACATCTTAAATTAATTAGCAATGTAAGTGTGTGACTGGTAGCATAAGCTGACAACCAGGCATTTTTACGTTTATGACCACAACAAGGGTACCTTATACCGCAGCAAAGACACCCCGGAATCAATTAATGGAGGACACTTCAAAAAGATATTTGTAGAATTGAATTAATATGTATCGTTTTAACAGTAATAGGTCTGAAAATGGTTGACCAACATTTCAAATTAAACAACAATACTACTGTTCGGCTGACGGAAAACATTCAGAGTTGCGCAAGCACTGTTCACCCTGCTTAATCCCTGTTTTCCACGTTGCAAGATATTTATGCAATGCAAGGATTTAGCCAGTTGAATATACATTTTGTATTGATATTTAATCAGACATTGATCGAAAAGCAAAACAAAGTTGTTTGCATCGAAATAGCAATAATGAACTTTGAGCACGTGCTATCATATTTACTTAATGTTAGACAGGTAAATTATAGTAACTATCTAAAATTGATCAACCAACTTAAAACAGAAGCACTACTGTCATAGATATAGCGTACATGTTCAGTGTTACCAAAGGATTGATTGGCTGTCAGAAATACATCCACAAAAAACCCACTCTGACGTAGATAGCAACAATAGGGTTCGTTTTGCCAAACAAGTTAAAAGTAACAATCATTGCTTTGGATACGCCTGAACAAAGAGGTCAATGGTTAGGATCATTATTAACTGAAATTAAATGATAAATGGTCATGCCGATGTGTATTCAAACCACAAACGATGTACCAAATGTAACAAATCAAGGTCAAAGCTTAAATTGTATGTCTTGTTGAAATGGTAGGATTCACATTTATACATTTTGTATTCCCAGTTGACTATGTACAGCTGTAACAATCCACATACACGTTATTTATTATAAAGATTTACGGGAAAGGTCAATATCAAATTGACCTGGAAATCACATACAACAATTTACCATCCTCAACTTGTGTTTCAGATTTAATATTCCTACCTGATGGGATATAAGAAATGTAGTCCGGAGTAAACACCAGCGTTTAACTAATGATCTTGAATGGTGACCTTGACCTGTGGCGTATGATGCTGAACTGAAACGTTCTTTTGCATAGATGCGTATTTGCTTTAAGTTTGAGTAAAGTCAGTCGAACATTCAATTTGGAGATATGAAGTATACTTAAAATTAAGAGCTTTAACAAGTGACCTCGTCTTGAGAAACTAAGTTGCACATTCTCACCTAAGATTGTACGTTTGTATGTTATAACAGCATTTGTGGACATTCTCATTTCAGAATATACTTTCCTATGTGGTATATACATATTGTACACTCTAGCCTGAGCATAATGCAATCTTATGTGAGAAGAACTTTTGCGGATGCTCTAATATCAGAATGCACGTTCTTATGTGCGAACTACGAATCACATAAGACTCTACGTTCTTCTTTGAGAATACTATTGGTAAACACTCATCTCAGAATATACGCTAACTTTGTAAGACGGGCTTACATTCTCTCCTTCGAATCTATGTAGCTGTGTGTACACACGTGAACAGATACGGTATTTATTGTGTATGAATTATACGTTTCTGTCCATTTGATATTTGATAACTCGAACTTCTGGATAAATCGAAGTAAACGTCTGGTCCTTCCAAGATACACAATACACTATTGTTCTGAAATTTATCACTACGCATATCTAGAAACGCATATGACAGCTTAATGCAGGTCGAAAGTAATGCTGAAAGGAGTTTTCAGAATTACTTTAGACCTGCATTAAGCTGTGAATTTGAGAAATTGTCCTTATTAGAAATCGGATGATTCAACTACTTCTGTTATCTCGAAGTAATTAGTATTGTCCCTTGAAGATCGAGATATTGAAGTTCAACTGTATTGTTTCGTAAACATATTTTCCTTTCCTTTTTATAAATGATATCGCATGAATTGACACGGTTTCTTAACATATGAACCTTGTGGAGAGCTGGGGTCAATTAAATGTGCCTCTCTCCCTAAATATACTCTCTATTTTATGATATGAGAAAATCGTTCTTATACCATCCTACATTGCCAAATAAATCATGCATGGAAATATAATTTAGATTCTTATCAACATTTACGTACAATACTGTAAGATAACCTAACATAATGGGAACATATGATTTATGGTGACTTTTGGGTTCACCGATCTGGCATGACCAAGGGCAAGTGGTTCAAATGATATCAATCATGAGGATAATTGACATTGACAACAGTGTCGGGTAGTAGATCTATTTCATATTGGAGGGTATTTATTGTTTCATAAGATCCGGATGACAACTATGTAAATTTAACATTGTTTTACTATTAACCTATTGAATGGGTGCACAGTCATATATAAACAATGTAGACTCAGCTCATAGGGTTCTCAGATGAGTCCTCTGATCAGGGTCTGCACTGTTTGTTATTCAAAATCCTATCGCAAGTTTTACCCTTTCATACTGTATGGACTCTAACAATAAACAATGGTGGACTATTTCACTCTGACAATTCAGCATTGAAAGGGTTAACAAAGATGTACATGTGCTATCACTTCATAGAAATAACTGGACCTACATCAGATACAGAAGTTCCCCCATTTGTAATACACAATAGTTATTTAGACCAGCTCCAACGTCTGTACTATCACGATCTATATCAGATACAGAAGTTCCTTCACTTGTAATACGCAATGACTATTTGGACCAGTTCCTTTTTACTGGCAGACAAAACTTTTGAAAGTAGAAGAGCCTCCGAAAGCAAAAGCATCAATGCAAAAATAGAAAATTGCAGACTCGGTTTTACTGAGTCAGTTCATGAGCAATTGTTAAAAGTGCAACACACCTTACCACCGGCTTAAGCGGTATTCAATTGTCATAATTAATAAGATCCAAACCAATGACCCCGAAGGACCAGAAAATATAACAACACCGAGAATGACATACTGGGTGACTTTTTAGCTACAATAAGTTATTTACCGACTTTGCAACAAAGAATGATATATTAACAGTGGACAAATAAGTTGACTAATTTTAATGTTATAATAAAGCCGAGTCTGATTTCTTTCCTTTTGCGTTGCTGCTTTTGCTTTCGGAAGACCTGCTTTCAAAATTAATGAACTTCACAACAGCAGATGTTAAGTGCTTGTGTGGCGGCCGTAAACAGTATGCATCGGGAGAATTTGATGGTGTTCTAGCCTGTTGTATCAGAAATATTCGTACAATAATGGCTCATGGCATGGGATTTGCGGCTATCCATATTAGAATGTTTGATAGATCCATGTAATTATGCAATACTATTGCATTGTATTTTAAATTTATTCTAAATACATTTTATGAGATCAGGAGACTGTTAGAAAAGCTTAAGCTAATACAGCACCGTGTCTAGATGTAAAACATACAATACGTACAAGTGATGCCTTAAGGTATTGTCTTGAGATGGCTATGGAAATTGCTGGACGTCGAATCGGACACATAATAGCAACGAGTAGATGATGGCATCTTAGTACCCAATGGGGACGGGTTCATGGAGACTGTCCAGGCTCAGACAATATCATTGGTGAGTGTAGAATGTGTTCTTTTCAGTGGTGACAAAACGCCACACAACCTATCCGAACATCAATGGGTACATAGATACGACAGAACAAATAGGATGTTTGTAAGGATTTTCTGACTGTGGTGAACACACGTGTACTATCAGACAGTAGATCAGGGAGATCATGATTACTCTAATTAGCTATTGATGGCGCTAACAGATGAGAACAAAGAGTAGATACTCGAAGGCCGTTTTCTGCACCAACCGGTGTCAGTACATGTATTTACATGTATAATTATTCCTAGCCTATCCCCAGGCGAAGGACGTTGTCATTATTAAGTTAACGGTGCCCCATGGAACAAAATACATCAATGCATTTAATAAGAATCGAACTGTTAAGAACTGGTTCAGCATTGTAAGAAAATGGATTGCAAATGTTTAACTACCTGTCTAAGTTGGCTGCATTAGGTTTACGAATACAATTGTCGTGGGCCAAACCAGGAAGATGACGATAAAAACAATCGCACAGGTCACAGAACGGTGTTCCGGCAGGTTGTAGCCATTGAGGAACCCCGGGAGCTAGATGGCACCTATAATGGCTAGGACAGCACTGCTGTCCAGACTCTTTCAGATTATACTTGGTTTAAATAGAGGAAACAAACGATAACAAGTGTCACCCAGCTCGTGACATAAATTGAATGCATTTCACCTGCATTTGGCAACATTTCATTTTATAGAAACAATATTGAAAAATAACCATAGAGATAGCTCTACAATATTATACTTATCTTTCTGAAAAAGGTAACATTGTTTACTTTTAAAACAGCTCTATTTGTATGTAGTCGTCAGAAAATAGTAAAATGCTCGCCATATACGATGACGTTTGCAGACAGATTCCATCAATATGTTTGACACTCGATCGATACGTTTCAAAGACAAGCTAATGCAGCATAATATAACCAAGATCTGAGAAGAGAAAAACTGCAATAGTTACATACTTTGATAAATAGAGATACCCCTATGCAAACAAGCATTTATACAAAGTTTCAATTACAAGTGTAAGTCTGTAATCAAAAGTGTACAATATGGTTCCGTATTGACCAATGGAAAGACAACGTCAAAACAACATTCCTATGCCTTCAATGACGGGGAATGATCCCAATAAATAAACTGGATAATGTTCAAAGCGGCAAGTGCGAATTTTAGTGGACAACACAGTGGGACAAACTTTAAAGAATATTCTTACGAAACACGTAAACTATGCCATTGTATCGACCCGTCCAGAGACATACTAGCTGCATCAAAATGTAATGTATACACCGTGACTGCAGTGGTCCAGGAGCAATCTCCCCCGGGAAACTTTAGAATCGTGTTGTCTTGAAACTATTGTGATAAATACAGCATTTGCTCATATAGGAGCAAATGCTCTACTTATCACAAAGTTTTCAAAAAGTGAAGAGGGATCAAAGGGCGACAATACGAGAGAATGGGTTAAAGCTTACATAACAAGGCAGAACGTTTATCAACGTCTACCCACTTATCTTTCGATGTTTGTTCCATTTTGGCCATCATAATGTTTTCACCTTTCAAATTGATGATACGCACGTGCGTAAGTGTGTATCACCAACTACGCCCTTGTCCTCTGTAATACCTCCATTTGGTGCTATTTTTCTTGGTCATGCATAGGACATGTTCGATAAACTCGGTTTGTTCCAGCTCGGCCAAACTGTTTCTATGGAGTTTTCGACAGGTCGGCTAAAATATTGATTCGATATTTTGCTAAAATAGGTCGGGCAAAATTTAAATCTTTTAACTCACATTAAGATCGTTTATTGACATGCCTGTTCATCCGTAAATAATACATTTGTATACATTATTATATGAGATCAAAGATATGTCAGCCATATGGTTGCTTTCAATATAGATCAAGTATTAATGTTCCGGTGCCCGTATTGGGTAGTACTTTGCCAGTGGTCATTACATTAGCCATGAGTGGTATGTTTAAATTACGTTTAATACCTTTTTAATGTTTATTTTCAGATAACATAAAGATATATCTCGGATTGTTCGTATTTAATAATCTGGACTTCAAAACATTGTCAAATCAGTGGTCTCTAAACATGTTTGGGCTGGTATACGACATTGAAAATGACGTACTTTTATTATTCTTCAAGAGTACTATTCATATCAGCAACTTGTCAACTTCATTGTTGCATTTAACCATTTACCTCATGAATATTCATGTAAGAAATACTGACATCATGAATACTTAAGCTACAGTTTTTGCTTTGCTGCTTTTGGTTTCGACATACATGTACAGTAAAACCTCTCTTAACCGGCAGTTAAATTTAGTATGAATATCGGTCTTTGAGACAGGTGGCAGCTTAATGCAGGGTGAAAGTCATGCAGAAAGCTCCTAGAGGAGCTTTCTGCATGACTTTCACCCTGCATTAAGCAGCCACCTGCCTAAAAGTATCTAAATTATTATCTACTAGAATTCCGGTTAAGAGAGGTTATACTGTATATCCTACTATAAGAATATATGCACTTCACAACAGCAGGTGTTAAGCGCTTGTGTGGTTGCCGTAAAAAGACGCACCGTGCTTCATTCCCAGTGTTGTTATATTGTCTGGTCATTCAGGATCATTAGCTTCGCTTCGATGCTAATGAACAATGATTAGCACTTAAGCCGGTGCTAGGGGGGCATGGGTAGTATTGAACTTGTAATAGCTACTCATGAACAGACTCAATAAAACCGAGTCTGCAATTTTCTCTTTTTGCATTGCTGCTTTTGCTTTCTAAGTATTTCCTACATTCCGAATTTATAATAGTATATGAAAGCAGGATGTTTGGCTTTGGTAGAAACTGTAAAATCAGATATATAAAAGTCCATAAGCTACAGAAGCAGTCTGATCTTGGTGTTTTGAAGATTTGTTTGAAAATGTGCGAAAAGGCGTTTCCATGCAATCGTAAAAGACGCCATGCTCAATAAATCGTAGTCTGTTGAAATAATGTGCCATCCTACAAATGTATGTAGTTTCAACATACACGCTCGAATCTCTTATTTTACTATTCTCTCTAATATTGTAATCGAATTGTACATAAATTCAGTAAAACCTCTCTATAACGACCATTGAATTGTGTTAATTAGTTGGTATTTATGGCAGGTAGTTGCTAAAAGCAAGATGAAAGTAAAACGGAACGCTCCTATAGGAGCGTTCTCTTTACTTTCACCTTGCTTTAAGCAGCCACCTGCCTTCAACACAAAATACTTGATGTAATTTAGTGGCCGATATAGAGAGGTTTTACTGTACGTTTATTTAGTACTGTATTATATTTTCAGATACATTAAAACCTCCCTACACCGGAGTTTTATTAAAGGAGAATTTAGATAATGACAGACATGTGGCTTAATGACAGACATGTGGCTGCTTAATGAAGGATGAATGTCGTGCAGAAATCTCCTAGAGGAGCTTTTTACATGACTTTCATCCTGCATTAAGCTGCCACCTGTCTCGAAGACCGATATTTATAATAACTTTAACGTGCGGATCTGATGGGTTTACTGTATTATTTTCAATGATGGTATTCATCGAAACCGATTGTTGACAACAAACACATATTTTCAGAAAGAAAACATTTTAATACAGTCAATGTTTACATGATTATTTTGCAGAACTATATACGTTTTTTTGTTCTTTCTTTAGTTTACAGTTTATTGGACTGATTGTATGTATAAATGTTCTTAAAACACATTCGAAGTACGTTATTTTGCAAAGTCATTCTCGCTCTAAGGTTCAGAAGTTCATGTGACAGTCTGGTTACATTCCTTGGCAATAGTCAAACACGAGTTATCTATCTTAATGTAGCATTGTATTGTAACTAAGTTTTCCTAAATTTGCTGATGTTTAAGCCCACATACAGCGCGCACGCGTGCGTGCGCGCGCGCATGTGTGTGCATGCGCGCGCGTGTGTGCATGCGGGCGCGTGTGTGTATGTGCGTATGTACGTGCGTGTGTATGTGTGTGTGTGGGCGGGGTGCACATTGGTAAAGGGTAGTATTCACCTAGGGTTTATAAACTTTATATTCAGGCATTCAATGTGGCAAGTCTGCGACTCGCTGTCTATTTTCATTATTGAATCCTAAGGAGCAAATACTCTGTTGATCACAATGGTTTCAAGAAGTGACTATTACAGAGGCGCCAAAAGGCGTCAATATGAGGGAATGGGTTAAGCCTTACCATTCTGTCAAAATAAGTCTGGTCTATTGTATTTGTACCTACTTCCGATTCGTTCCAGCGTGGTAGAAACTATAGCGACTGATTGTCAAACCGTTCGGATCCAGATGAGACGCCAAGTAACTCAATATATCATCTGGATCCAAGCTGTTTGACACTCGGTCAGATGCAAGCCAAGTCATGCTTAGCATAATAGGATTAACGATTTGACCATTATCGTTGAATGAGAACACTGTAGGTCTAGATTGGACCCCGGGTGATTCTGACCATTACTTGGTCATTACCAAAAATATGCCAGAAATTTCTGATTTATGAAAACCCGAATTCCTTTAACCCTTTCCCTGTTCTATGTGTATTCCAAATTTCAATACCTACTGAATATTCATGGTCAAAATAGCTATAATGAAATATGAAAAGCGGAAATTAGTAGCTATTTAAGAAAGTAAAGAAATAGATCTTTCAAATTCCATTAGCAAACAGAGCAGACCCTGATCAGACGACTCCTATAGGAGCCATCTAATCTATGTCTACTCTGTTTACAAACGCGTGGAAACATTTATATGAAGGAAAGGGTTAAGTATTCTAGCACCCAGCCTCTCCTTTCTACCAGTTTGTACAGCTGAATACGTCAGTTTGGAAACATTTTTGCAACTTTAGATTAAACAGACATAGTAGCAAATAGTGAAACCCCTTCAAACGGGCCCATCAAGGAGGTGTTTGATCTGGGTCTGCACTATTTGCATAAGTGTGTTTGTCAAAATACCTAGGGTAGTTAGGGTATCACTGGTAAATCTCTGAAATACATTCAAAAGTATAGATGTGTCCCTTTTTACAATACAGTAAAACTCCTCTTAACCTGAATTCTAGTACATAAGAATTTAGATACTTTTTAGGCAGATGGCTACTTAAAGCAGGGTGAACGTCATGCTGAAAGCTCCGTGATTTTCACCCTGCATTAAGCTGCCACCAGTCCTGTCTCCAAGACTGATATATATACTGAATTTAACGACTGGTTTAGAGGGGTTTTACCGTACATGTATTTTTTGAAATTCTATTTCTTTCAAACCAGATCTTAGCAACAAAGTCGCACGACCATTGATAAAATACATCAGAAAACATTATAATGTCGCAATGGAATCGAATTTCCGCATTTGAAATTTCGTTCTACCTCAGAAATAGTACCGGCCATTGATGTTCGATATTTCACAAAATGTTGAAAATGTATCGAAATATCAACAGTGGCTGTTATAATCAAATAATTATTTTCGGTTATATGGCTATTTCATGTACCTCCAACAATGCAATGGTACACGTGAAAATATCTAACATATGTTACTTTGGTCTACCTAACCATTACAACGCTGAATTTTCAAATGGACTATTCCAAACTAAAATGAGCTTATGGTGACTATTTAAGGACTTTTCCAAACAAAGGTGTAACATGACAAACAGTGCAGATCCTGATGAAAGGGATCCTCTATGAGCCTTCTTACCTGGGTCTTCTCTGTTTGTAAAGGATATTAGCAACTAGGCAAACGGGCATTTAACTCAGAATACGACGACCATATATCGGACTTCTGTAAATACCACAGGAAGGGTATGGGGCTTTCAGAATCCGACGACCCTATGTCGGACTCTTCTGTTGTAAAAAGACACCAGTTTGAACAAAGGCGTCTGGATTGACAGTATGCCATTGGAAATCCCACATACCACAGGTACTTTATATACGAAAATAATTTTACTTTAGGCAGTTTAAGGTGTGAAACTGCAGGTTAAAGGTGTCATAAAGCCATACAAAGTTGAAATTTGAAGCAATGATCACAAAAAAGAACTTTTAATGGTTTGAATATTCATTAAAAATCACAAGACTTTGGATCTGCATCGAATTGTCTAAACGTATTAATATTTATAAAAAAACTGAATCAAAACCAACTTGCTTCATATACTTCTGCATACGACCCTTTACTTAATCCGAATTAGCATATGAAAGACAAGTTAACCCCGTGGCTCAGTTAACGGTCTTGGGACATGCCTTTTTACGCCTGTACAAGCAAAGCAGACCCAAATCAGACAGCCCTGTTGAACCGCAAATTTCACGCCACCCATTTTTCACACGTGTGAAATTTGCGGCTCCATTTTTCACATAATTTGTGAAAATTGCGTTTTGCTCCTATACCCCCTTTCAAAGCCTGACGCATTTTTCACGTATGTGAAAAATGCGTCGAGAAGATGTGCTCAAATATTCACTTCAAAACACGCGACGCATTTTTCACTCTTGAGAATATATTGAAGTTGACCAATTTCTTTGGTCATTTCGGTTATAGATCAAGGTCGCAGGAATCGATATGCCAGATTTGTAGTACAACTCAGAAGTTGATTTAGGTGCTTGCTCAACATACTTATTTGATTAAAATATAATTATGGGTCACGTGGGTAAAACGTATTTGGAGTTCCTTGTTAATCCTTTAGTGTCCACATATTTGATATGCATTTGATGTCCCCGTGTTGCGGCACATATTGTCGCCGCTGTACATATTTTCGCCGGCGACCATCTCTGCTGAAACAGATGGGACATATTGTCGCCGGCGTTAATATGTCCCGAAGTTTTCGGCACATATTACTGCTGAACTGCACAAATTGTCGCCGGCGACAATATGTGACGAAGGTTATGGTGCTTTTGAGGGTATTTTTGGCGACAATATGTCAAACGACTTTAACGACGAACAAGTTGACGACAGAGAACATACATATGGATGAAACAACAGGCAAACAGCCGGACGGATATGTAATCCTGTCAAAGCAGTTGACACAATACACAGCTTTTGATTATCATTGGCGCTATTACACTGTTGTGTCGTAAACCACCGAATACTATAATTTTGATTTCCCGACAAACGAGTCGAACGACAATATGACAATGGCGTAACCCTTGAGCACATATTGTCGCCGATGCCGACAACTTCCGTACATACTGTCGCCGGCGACAATATGTGCCACTTGTTTCGGCATATATTGTTGCTGGCGACGATATATACACCGTCGACAACATGTGCTGCAACACCCGGGATATCGAATATCTGGGATATTTTGTCGCGGTTGGCTGATTGTCTGTCGCTCTGGTCATAAATCTAGAACCGTTTGCATAGTGGGTGTGTAAATTTCTTACGACCTTTTTACAGTACGTAGCGTACATCATGCGTATATCTATCGTGCGTTAATCGTATATCATGTGTATATCTTTCGTGCGAATATGTTATATATCTCACGGTTAATATAATGGGTACTATTTCCATTTTATGGGATATTTGATTAATACTTTATGTTATATATGTTTTACATGTATCTAATGAAAGAAAGAGTTGTTCTTTACTTAAGGTAATGATAATGCAAGGAATCGTTCATAGCGTATCGTATAGTGTACGTATATGTATAGTACGTAAATAGTATATCATACGTGATAATATCGTATATTGTGACAACAAATATGCTCACATATGTTGTATCGGACTTGACACGCCATCTTTCGGCAATAATTTGAGAGCGGAGGAAAAATTCGTTCTCCGACTCTGCACTATGTTTCCAGATCACAACTTTGTTTTAAAAGAGATCAACGCAGACATGTAAACCGAAAGAAGAATTTTTTTTTAAAATGTTCACCAATTTAGGAAAACCATTGAAGAAAAATGCCCGTATTGATTGTTCTGAAAATCCTTATATCCTTTCGACTCATGTAGCGTAATAAAACGTATTGGCGATGTTGGCGTTCCATAACTTGGATCTATATGAAGCAAATTGTTTGAATAGTTAGGGTTATAATGACTCTATGCCAGTCTGTAAAGTGGGCCAGTATGATGGTCGTAGGTATATAAATGGGCGTTTTATCAGCTGCCAAAATCGGCTCAGACACGGGTTTTTTCGGCCCAAAAATAACGCACGCTACCTCTGCTACCTCTACTCGTGTTATGACTGTTATGGTGCACCATACATTTGCAGCATCAAACCAATCGCATTATTCATTATATCTAATGGCAATAGACACGACGCGCAAAAACATGACACCAAAATGTTTAAAAATGGGCCAAAAATCATTCCAATGATGGAAAATATCATACTTATTACATTGTTTTGTTTTATTATCATTTTTTATAATAATGATAATAATAATAATAATAATAATAATAATAATTTATTTCGCCACATTACAGCATTTCAAAACAAGAGGGCCAGAATGGCCCTGAAGCGCTCACCAGACAATCAGAGGAGAAGATTTTCAAAGTTTTCACTATATGTTTCTATTGAAAGCTGGCTACTCCTGGGGCAGGGCCAATTTTGACCACAGGTGCATAATTTATATAACATTTGTAGAGGACCTGAACATGATGCTATGTGCCAAATATGAAAGCTGAGAACCTTCCTGTTTCAGAGGAGATGATATTCAAAGTTTTCACTATATGTTACTATAGAAAACAATGCACCCCTGGGGCGGGGCCAATTTTGACCCCAGGGACATAATTTATATCACTTTTGTAGAGGACCTACAGATGATGCTATGTGCCAAAGATGAAAGCTGAGACCCCTGTAGATTCAGAGGAGAAGAATTTTAAAGGTTCAAATTGTTGACGACGGACGACGAACGACGCACGACGCACGACGCACGCCGACGGACGACGGACATCAGGCAATCACAAAATCTCACCCTGAGCACTTTGTGCTCTGGTGAGCTAAAAATACCATCTTCATTAATTCATTAGTAAGACATATTACTAAAAGCTATTCTACCGTAGACTGTCAGTTTACTCTAATTTAACCTTGTTTTCATTTCAGTATACTCTCAGTTTATTCTCAGTGCCCTGTCATATTTTATATGTGTATATTTACAAAACATTCTTATCATCTACGTCGGTTTTAATTTCGGTAATTGGATAATTCCTTAAATCATAATTTCTGTTACCATATACTAAAGTACAGTCGACACTCATTAGCTTGAACTCTTTGCGAACATCAATATTAGTTCGACTTTAAAGAACTCTGAGATAAATGATCTTTCTACACACAATACACGGGTACCGCATTACTTTTTAAAATTTATTTTTGGTCAAATACACGTGCTTCATTTGCATTGTGGAAAATGAAAACAGAATCCCAAGCAGTTTATATACAGACCAGACGCCGAGTCGCTCTGTATCTGGTCTGGATCAGAATTGCTTGCAATTCAAATAACAGCTCAATTTGCAGTGACTTTCGTGGATTTCGGCATAAGCAGAAGTTCGACTGACCCAAGTTCTAGATAACGAGGGTCGACTCAGGGGATATTACTGTCATAAATATAATTCAATGTCCTGATGTCTGTTTAAGATCTCTCGCATCAACAATAGCAAAACCATCTATTTGTCTTTTACATGTATCTGTGAAAAATGCGTTGGTATTAGTAGGTCTTCAAAAAATGGGGTTAAATTGCTACCGAATTTTTCACAGCAGGGTTTTGTGAAAAATGGGGCCGCAAATTTCACGCGTGTGAAATATGCGTCAACCCATTTTTCACACGTGTGAAAAATGGGTGGCGTGAAATTTGCGGTTCAACACAGCCCCTCAAATGGTCTGCTCTGTTTGCTGATAGAATTATATAGATATAATTCTAGGGTTTCTTCGATGCTAACAGGAATATGTTCATATTCCATCACAAAAATTCGGATAACATATATTCATGATGCCATATTCTTTATATAAATAATCATGAGGTAAATGGTTAAACCCTGATCATACGTGCATATTTCACGGCCACCCTCATGCTATATGTGTAAATAAGCAGAGTTTCACCGTCTAGACTGTTTACTTGTTATTTATTAAATCCCATTTCTCCGTGTTCACAAAGACATTAACACTTTGAGTGCTGACATCGTTGGTTCACCAGTATCTAGCAATAGAGTCCATTCAGTATGACAGTGTACGTGTTTTGAACGGCAAAGAGTGCAGACCCTGATCAGAGGACTCCTACGGAATCTGGATATGCACTGATCTTCTTAAAAATAAATATTCATAGTTTTTGCAGTAACAAACAATACTGTCATAATAATATTATACTTTAACACTTGACTCCATAAATATTCCTGAAAGAGATAAAGTCATCATAAAATTGGGATTTTTAGCCACAGCAGAAATTGCAGTACCATATTCATATGCAAACAGAGCAGACTCTGATCAGAAGGTTCCTACAGGAGCCGTGTAATTACGAACCGATCCAATTATCATTTTGAGGGTATTCTGCAATATTGGTTTTGTCAACATGACCTTTGGAAAAAATGGGAAGCGAATAGTGCAAACCCTGATATGACAACTCCCTCAAGAACCATGTCTGGGTCTGATGTTTGTTTGTGTCCATTTTATGGAAACTCTAGGCATACATGGGTTAACCCTTTTCCAGTATTTCGAGATATGATCAAAACGTTATCTGCCACCATTTCATCCGGTTTGTAGTTTCTCAATAATGTAAAACAAATTTGAAGAAATTGAATATTGAAATAGCTCGGAGTTTACCCCTTTGATTATGGGAAACGAATGGACTGGCATTTGCGAAACCAGATCGACATTTAACGTTTCTAGAAAAATACCATCAGTACTGTCCCAAAGACACCGAAATGTCCATTTGCTCTATATCTCCATTATTGATATCATTATACAGAAACAAACTACATTTATCAACCGGAATAAAATATTGACGTTGAAAGTAATATTTCTCATGCAGTATAATCACATTTTTAAATTCGATTTCTGACACTGAGGGAAAAATAATAACCAAATTTCACTGAGATTTGAACCCTTGACCCTTAGCACAGGAAGCCTACGACATGTCCACTAAGCTATCAGGACGATGTTAATTATGTAGCGCTGTCAACTGATGTTATTCAATTTTTTTAACACTATCGATCTATTCATTTTATGCTTGGAGATTTCATGAAAAGTGGGTCTGTATAATTTGCATATTAAAGTATGTACGTTCATAGGTCTTTGTTGCTTTTCACACCTTTGTAGCGTATAAATAGAACCATGTAACCCTTATATATTGGGACCCAAGCAGTAGCCGAGGGGAAAGAGCTGCGACTATGAATCCGACTTCCTTGGTTTCAATCCCGTCAAAACCAAATGTAAATAGAAACAAGATGTATTTGTGAAACACTATGCCCCTCATATATTTGACCTCTGACCTTGAAGGATGACCTTGACCTTGACGTGTCTCAAAATGTGCGGCTTTATGAGATACATATGCATGCAAAATATCAAGTTTCTATCTGTACTGGCTCAAAAGTTAAGACCAATGTTAAGGTTGCGTTAAAGTTATAGACAAAGAAACAGACATTTTGACCTTTGACCCTGAAGGATGACCTTGACCTTGACATGTCACTCCTCAAAATGTACAGCCTCTTGAGATACACAAGCATGCCAAATATCAAATCTCTATCTCTACTGGTCCAAACATTATGGCCAATGTTAAAGTCGGTGATTTTACCCATATATTTGACCTCTGACCTTGAAGGATGACCTTGACCTTGACATATCACCCCTCAAAATCAAAATGTGTGGCTTTATGAGATACATATGCATGCCAAATATCAAGTCTCTATCTGTACTGGCTCAAAAGTTATGACCAATGTTAAAATTGCTGACAAACAAACAGACAAACGGACAAACAGACAGACAGGGCAAAACAATATCCCCCCCCCCCCGATTATCGTCAATGGGGGCATAAAACATTCTAGTATAATCTTTTTTATTCATGTTCTTTATATTTTTTGATATTTTTTTAGTCTACATACATTTTAAAGCAAACAAACTGGAAAATATAAGCCTGCCTCTTGAAACTTGCTATGGACTTTTCAAAGCATTATGCTATATTAACATACAGTCCTGGTGCCAATAGTATGCATTTCGACGAAACTTAGAGGTAGGATCCAACATTTGTGCTAGGACAACTATGAATTCGAAAGTGCCATGCTCAATTTAAAATTGTCACCTGTTCAATCTTTTGTGTATTGCGTATTCAGTTATGCATATTCAATTAGTCTATGCTTTGCATAGTTTTATTTTAAAATTGTCAAACATCTAGGATCCTGATCACAGACCGACACACAGAGTGTACAACCGGCAATTCGGTCACGATAACCTGCATAACGGTTGAAAACTTAGTTTCTTTCAAAAGGAAATACTTCAGAGTTAAAACTGACTATAAAAAATCCCTGAGATTTGAACAATAATTACATCATAAAAAACAATAGTTTAAAAAGTACATGTATATATAATTATATATACACAGAGCGCAAATGGAACGGATCCATGTAGGAAACTTTATTTGAAAAGTCTAATAATGTCTAGATCTAGGGTTTTTTTTACCTTAGTTGGGCATCAAGTTTAAATGTATTTTGGCACCTTGGATTTTTCCAACCACGTGTATGCACGTGTGTACGTGTGTATAGCCAGGCATGCTCCTGGAACGTCTATTTAGAAGGGCTCTATTGAACTTAGTTGCCTCTAACTTTTCTGTTATGATTGTTGCATTTGAGACGATGCAAAACCTTGCCAAACCCAACTGTTAGTAAAGAAAAAATAAGAATGGCTGATTGTCTTGGTGTATATGTGCATATGCATGCAGTTAACTTGGTATATTATAATGTGTATACAAATATATGAGTCAAGCAGGAAACACCACATGCAAAACAAATAGCCACACAAACAGCCCCACAAGAAAGCACAGCAAATACAAAGAGACGCACAAAGAAAAAAAAACAAACAATAGTGGGGATACCGCCTTGGAAGGGTCAGTGACAGTAGTCACTAGGGGTTTAAACCGGTTAAGGGGCACCCAACCTCACATTTATTCCACCCCCATCCTAAAAGACACTCTAACAGTGTAAGTAAACGTATCCCCTCTCCGACTGATCTCAACAACCGCGATGGCAAATACAGTGGTAAATTGCATGTAGAACGGAAACATATTTAGTGAAACAAACGTCTGTATATGTAACTTGTTAAATACATGTAAATTAACCCATTACCTCATAGGCTATTTTATAGCTCAAATTCTTGTCCGCCCAATAAATTCTGAAGGTGATCCTCCGAGAGCAAAAATTGCAACACAAAAAGAGAAAATTGCAGACTCGGTTTTATTGAGTCTGTTCATGAACAGTAATTGAAAGTGCAACACTGCTCAACCCCCCCCCCCCCCCTAGCACCGGCTTAAGCGGTATTCAATTTTCGGAACAAGAAGTACTGAAATTCATGATCTCGAAGGATCAGACGGTATAACAACACTGAGAATGAAGTACGGGGCGACGTTTTACGACCGCCACACAAGCACTTAACACCTGCTGTTGTGAAGATTATAAATTCTGAAGGGAGGTAACTTGATGAATTTTGTGTGTGATGTCTTCATAATTTAGTAGGGTGGTTTTTCATGGCAAGTAGATGATCCCTATTGATTTTGAGGTCAGTCGGTAAAAGGTCAAGGTCACAGTGACCATCAACTCAAAAACCATTGTTCGCTTAATAACTTGATAACATGAGCCGCCCCCTCCCATATTTATTAACATTGTGCATGTTTTGACAACACATACTTTGGGCATATAATGCTCCGACACATGGAGCTCTTGTTTTTATATTGTTATAATTTTAAAATATGTATGTGTTGTTAACTATTGTCTTGTTGCTCCATATTGAAATAAATCTATCAATATATGTGCATTTTCTGCGTTCAAAGTATGAGACACTCGTCTGAGAAAGAGAGATTTAGTCCATTTCAAACAGTGTCGGCCCAGGACAGATAATATGTATATGATAAGATATCGGGTCGAGGTTTACAACTGTTTCATATAAACGCCTTTCCACACATTTGCAAACAGAGTAGACCCAGATTAGACGGCTCTTAAAGTCTTCCAAAATCACTGACTGGAGTTTCACTAAATGTCAGAGGAATTATTTGAAGGTGAACCTCTATCAGATTTGTATACATCATTCCTGTCCGTTGCATAAATCTATTAATCAGATGATCGATACAGGGTCATCATAGCCTTCTTGTTACTAAATGGACTCTATAATTAAACACTGATAGGTCATTCAACTTTGAAAATTCAACATTTAAAAGGTCAACCCCAAACGCACTCAATTCTGGGATGTCCCTTGTCCGTCTGTCTGTCTTTCTGTCCGTCCGTCACTCAGTGATTCTGACCTTCCATCATACTTGTGTGCATTCTGCGAGAATTTCAACTTGAAAACTTTTGTCTGAGATTGGATGGTTGGATGATTGATGTCATGCGAATATACGCACATGAGATGTTATTATTATTTTCACTCAGTAACACCAGAGTGATAGCCCTAGTCAGAGGCCATACTCTAACTACATTGTCAAGTGTAAATTGGATCTTAAAAGTTCTTTGGACACAACTCTAGTTTTCATTGTCTTCTTAATTTACAAAATCTGTTGTTTTTTTAGACAAGTGTCATGATGAACTGCTTGGTGAGAGCGACTAAACAAACAAGAACACCGGGCTTTGATGACGTCACCATACCTTTATATACGATGGTACAACATGAAAGTGAAATAACAAAAACACAGGAAATGCCGGTTGGAACATTTATACACGATTATGTTTATGAATAAATGGTGTTAACATTATTTTTAGCAGCTAGCTGTCTATTTTTATTCTTGTTTTAGTTTTCCATCAATCAGGAACTATGTTACATTGTAATTTGCATATGACCCACTAGTATTTTGTAGTAAACTGTGATTTCATTAGTTAATGCCTAGACTGGCATACAGCCTTTTTACAATGCATCTACACATTGCCAAACTCGAAGTACAAAATCCAGATACAGTCAGCTAATGTGATGAAAATCCTGGGGTCATTATTATGACCTAGTAGTTATTTCAAAACACCATGCTTATGATAATCAGCTACTTCGCACGCCGAAATCCATGCAATCGATCCATATTAACCTAACCACACAAATGTAATGCATTCTGTTATACAGACCTTTTCTATAAACTTTTCTATAAACTTTTCATAATTCAGTCAAAACGCCATATAATACAGAAATACAAATTTACTCTTATATATAGCATGGAAGTCTGTCGAAAGTTCTGTTCTTAAAATAGATGCTAATGGGAAATTCCCCAGTGAATAAAAATAGAATTAACGACGATAATAACCGAGGTCTCCGAAATAGGTTGGCATATTCAACCCTTTCCCTCATAATTATATACGGATTTTCACGCATCTGCAAACAGGGTAGACCCAGATCAGACGGTATAGGCTACACATCATTTAACGACTGTGTTGGTTAGGAATTATTGGGTTCTGTACATTTACTATATCCTTTGACTATAATGACAATTTTGTTTTAGTTTCGAAGGGTAGATACAGCAATAAGCTTGCATTAATCAGTCTAAAGGAATGCCCTATGAATTACCAGCTGAACTTTGAAAAAACGATCCATTGATCTGGCCTTTCTTCTTATTTATTTGTTGGACATGCCTGATATATGTCGAATAATTAAGATCAACAGTATTCAAAATGTTGATTCTCGTTTTATTTTAATAAGTTCTACTCTAGATATTACGATATACAGCCTCATGGCGTTCATTTGGGTGTTGTTATTACAGACTTTGCAAAACAAAAACTACATTCTATATGCTTTAAAATGTATTCAAGTTTAAATAAGAGTTCATCTATTTATTTCAGGATCTTTATTCAGTCCGTGTCAACAATGATCAAGATCTGAAATCAACAAACACAATTATTAGATCAAAGAAATGATGATACTGTTATACTAATCCTCTATCTCCCCCCAAGTCTTTGGGTAAGAAGTGTCAGTATGAATGAATGTTACACTATGACTGATTTAAAACAACGACTGATAGAAAAAAATAAGACTAGGAACTTGAACCCACTAGGCTTATTGCCTAAAAAAGTTATAACGATATCTTAACTGTAAACAGGTTAATGAAACGATAACATATCCTTGATGTATTATCTCGGTTAACTGTATGTGCCTCTGTCTTGGAAACATTAAACAATCACATGATGAAGTCTTTTTGCCACTCTGGGGCTTGCCTAGATCTTCCTGACCGTCTTGGGGTAGTGCATGGTGTGGCTGTTGAGGGGGTTTCGCTGTCTGTTACACCTCGGAGTTGGTCCTGGGTCTAGGGAAATGTCAGGTGACTGGATGTCTGGGCTTGGAGGCACAGCATAGCGTAGCTGACGACTATCTCGTGTTGGTGTCTCACTGCTGTGTTGTGTTACCGAACCAGGTGATACTGTAGGCTGAGAAGCAGGTTGTTTGGGAATCCCAGATTTAGTTGGCGTAGACTCGCTAGGAAGTATTGGTATCACTGTAGGTGGGCTGGGAGAACATGTAGGTTTTACAGGAGTAGCTGCAGGTAGGCGAAGAGCCATGTCACTATCAATGGTCAGTCGCCGTGTGGGTAGCTGAACAGGGACATACTTTCGTAGAAACTTCCTATTACGAAGGGTAACCCGCCTTGAGCCGTCAATGCGTATTACATACTGGTCATACTGGCGCACTTCAATGACCACTCCAGTCTTGTCCCACTTGCGAGGATAGAGTCCTACTTGGTTTTGCAAGCGAACATGGTCTCCCACAGTTAGCGGTGGTAGTCTCTGAGTATGTTCTGACAGTCTTTCTGCACACCGCATATGTCTGTTTCGCAATGCTTCCTCACGGGCTAGTGATGTACCTAACCAAGTATCATGTGGTTTATACTTTCCGGGCGGAATTGGTATGAAGTCTCTGATAGGGCGACCAAATATGCACATGGCTGGAGATAGTTTGGTATCCCTGTCTGGTGTATTTCTGTACTGTAGCATAGCACGTTGGAATGCATCCGTGTCGATGTTACCGGTAGAAGTCGTACTGTCCATAAGGAGACGCTTCACTGTCTTTACACCGATTTCGGCCCTACAGTTGCTGTGTGGGAATGCTACAGAGGACAAGCGATGATGTACACCCCAGTCATTGAGGAAATGTCGTGTAAATGCAGCAGTAAACTCAGGGCCGCCATCAGAGGCAAGTTCATCTGGTATTCCGTATGTAACAAAGATACGTCGGAGACAGGTGATCAGTCCTTGGGCTCCGTTAGCTGACTGCTCTACAATGGGCCAGTTCGAATAGCGATCGACGACAACTAAGTAATGGTGCCCTTGGTAGCTGAAGTAATCGGCACACAAACACTGAAATGGATACTCCGGACTCAATGGGGGCACTGGTGGTGCACTGGGATTAGACGGTGCACTGCGATTGCACTGTTGGCAGCTGGCACGAAGATCTGTAATGGCAGGTGTGATCCCCGGCCTAAATACTGATATCTCTGCCCTAGCAATCATGGAGGTTACTCCTTGATGAGCGGCATGGAGAGCGTCGAGTACCTCGTTTCTCAGTGATGGTGGTATAACAACACGATCCTTGTATAAGACTACCCCATCGATGGTGGACAATCCTTCACGGAACTGGAAGTACTCTTTAAGAGAATCAGGCATCTTATGGCGAATCTCTGGCATACCGGATTCTATCATGTCAGTCAATGCCAGCATGTCTGTATCACTAGACGTGGCGGTGCGAACTCTGTCCCAGGTCACTGATCGGAGTCCGAGAGAATTTAGGGATGAAACAGCACCTGCAACCACACACTCATCTATGGAGTCTACCTGATCTTCCTGCATTCTCAAACCAGTCATAAGGGAGTTGTGTCCGGCTGTGGAGGTGTGATTTGAGTCAACATGAGCTTCATCATCTGGCAACACAAACTTCACTGCTTCATTGATTGGATGGCGTGATAGGCAGTCAGTGGCGCGATGTTTGACACCAGGGATGTGAACCATGCGAAATCTGTAGCGCAGTGTTTTCTCATTTAAGTTTCTCAACCGAGTATTGGAGATGTCTTCAAGTGATCGGTCTGTGAATATCTTAAGAAGTGGCTTGTGGTCAACAGCAATGATGAGGTCTGCACAGCCTAGGACGAAGTATCGGGCCTTGTCTAGGGAATCTGCGACAGTGAGTGCCTCACCCTCTACTGGTGCATAGCGGGACTCTGCTGGATGAGTGAATCTGCTGCCGACAAGCGTAATCTTCCATCCGGTTGGACAACAGAAGGGTTCTTTCTTTGTGCATGAGCAGTGCTTTTGAAGGAGCCAGAATCCAATGCCCGATTTTGACCAGTCTGTTGCCAGACATGTGGGTCTTTCTGGATCAAAGATGCGAACTCCTTCTTCTATTTCACTGGCAATCAGAATTTTGGACTCCTCAAACACAGTTTGGAGATATTGATTCCATATGAACGGAGTGCCTGGTTTCAAAAGTTCTCGGAAAGGTAGCATTCGTTCAGTCATGCTGAAAGCGTACGACACCTGGTTCACTAGACCAAACCAGGAACGCACATCTGTGATGTCTTTTGGCGTGGGGAAGTCGAGAATGGCGCGTAAGTATCTCTGGCAGGGTCGAATATCATTGCGGGTAATTTCAAACCCTGCAAACTCCACAGCATCAGCTCCAAACATAAACTTTTCTGGATTCAATGTTATGCCATTTCGACCACAGATGTCTAGCCATTGTACTGCCTGGAAGAAACTGTCCTTGAGATCATCAGCCCACAGCAAGGCATCGTCGACACACTTGGTTTTGTCAGGGATGTCTGCAACAATCTCATCGTAGCGTCGTGTGTATCCATCACCTGATGCAATGTAGCCCTGAGGTGCGGTTTTGTAGCGATATCTTCCCCAAGGTGTAATAAATGTGGTCAGATGGCGGTCTTCTCCACACAAGGGTACGCTGTGGTAGCCATTCCATGCATCAAAGACTGTTTTCTTCTTCCCATGAGGGACTGACCGTGCTTGAAGAAAAGGTGATGGTGTGTGATGAGTTTCACGCGTGGCATGAGCGTTGAGGGCCTGTAGGTCAACTGTGCGTCTTGGCTGTCCATTTTTCTTAGCACACACAACCATTCTATGGCACCAAGTGACAGGCTCTCCAATAGGGACGGGCTCAATGACACCCAATCGCACATCTTGGTCAAGGCCTGCTTTGACTGCATCGCGCCAGTGTAGTGGAACCGGTACTGGCGTGTGGTAGGCCACTGGTTTGGCATCGGGGTCAACCATGAGTTTCATCGGTGGACTGTCCATCAGTGGTAGTGTTTGGTGATCACACGTGTTAAATGTGCTGGATTTGTAGTACTCCAGAAGATACTGTTGCAGCTTGACACGATTTTCTTCTGTTGGTGGGAACGGTAACATACTTGGTGGTGGCGGCGGAGGTTGACGCAAAGGACATCCACATGGAGCATCATTTCCCCCATTCAAAGCTGCTGCACTTTGTTGCTGTGGAGTCTGTACTTCTGGAAAGTTATCTGTGATAATTCCAAGGCTTGTGCAAGCTTCTCGACTCAGAAATAGTTTGTCTGATGAGTCTGTGACATATGTCATCTGCCTGGTTTCTACCACTCGGCCCTTAGAGTCCTTGCAAGACATCCGCAGTAACAGAGCACCGAGAATTTTGATGCCGTCATTGTTGGCAGTGTGCATGCGCATTGTCACCGGAATGAGGTCAGCTTCACGTAAACCAAGGCGGTGAACAACTTTAAGACCGGCGAGGCAGCTCTGGCATCCTGTATCAGCCATAGCAGGTATGGTTGCAGCTGTAGACGGTTTGGAAAGTTTGATTCCAAGTGCCAAGTAGTCCTCTGGAAGAGCCTGTACCGATATGTTGACAAATGGCTGAGGTTTGGAGCTTCTGCGAATCCAAGTATCTGACAGGTTGTCATATACATGATGATCAAGTGGGATGCTGTGCTTATTGTTACTTACACTGTTCATATAATCATGTTCTGCCTGAAAAGTATGTAATGTACATAAAGTGTCAAACACAGCACTTTCCTTGTCGAAAGTTCTTGGCTGATTGTGTACTTGGCGCTTTGGATTGTTCTTACTGCGACAAACACTTTCAAAATGATGATCGCGTCGGCAAAGTTCACACCTGTGACCATAAGCTGAGCACTGAGTCCTGCGTAATTGTGCGACACTTTTCTTACCATGGCCACGTTTTCCACAGTATGTGCAAGTTTCTTGAATGTCCTTGCTGGGCATTTGATTTGTTTTCCTGTATGCACTGGCTGCTTCAACAGCATGAGAGTCAATAAGTCTTGAGGCAGATCGTTTACCGGCCTCCTTAGCTTCCACAAATTGGAACACTTCTTCTAAGGACATATTCTGGTTTTTATCTCCCAGTAAGTCAAGCTGAATGTCACTATCGGCCACACCTCTTGTAAGGACATCGCTCATTATCTCGTCCGTGTAATTTACTTTTGCGGCACAGTTAGGGCAATCAATGACAAATTTGCAAATGTCCGCCTGTCCTCTTACACGTGCACCAAAGTTACGCACAGATTCATCGCGATCTTGTCTCATATTGTGTAGTGTTACTCTGGCTACCATTGTGTTTTCTTCACGCACGGCTAATTTACGTATGGCAGCCAAAACATCGTCCACAGATTTGTCAGTTAATTTACCCCCTGTAGTTCTGGTAAGGTCTCTTCGGAGGGGTTCATCACAACACTCAAGTAATTGTATCACTTTATCACGACCGTCAAGTTTGGTAGCTGTCACATAGTCTGTCCAGCGCGATATAAAGTATGCCCAGTCTTCGCTGGATCCAGCGGCGGTCACGGTGTGGCGCTTGACTTTTTCTACCTTGGCTGTATGTACAGGTGCTGATGTGTGTACGACACTGTGGGCTGTTATAAGTGCCGCTACGATGGCCGCATCTAAGTCATCTGTTGTGTACGCACAGTCAGGGAATGGACACTTTACTGCAGGCATGGTGATGATGCTGTCTTCACAATCTTGATCATAAATAAGAGTTCATCTATTTATTTCAGGATCTTTATTCAGTCCGTGTCAACAATGATCAAGATCTGAAATCAACAAACACAATTATTAGATCAAAGAAATGATGATACTGTTATACTAATCCTCTAAAGTTGTTATCTTCATATCATCATAAATATACGCGCTTCAAAATATGAATTAATTCTTACGCGCAATGATTTATTCATAGTACTCCGACAATAACAACAACTCCATCACAAATACATTATTTTTTAAATCACATAAGTATCTAAGACATACCAAAAGATAGTTTTCTGCCCCCCCCCCCATTTTTTTTCTTAAAAAAATCGCGAACACCCCTGCTCTATATAATAAGTAAACGGTATCCAACTCTAGCCGAAATCTGCTAAAAAATCGATGGATTCGTTCACTGCGATCGTCCTTGAAAGCTTATTTGATCACCGATTTCCATAAACTGTGTCTCATTTATCAAAGAAATCATCATTCTTGATGAGCAGTCATCTATTTTTTCTCATAATATTAACACGCTTTTACGAGTCGCGTTTATCATTTATTGCAAAGTTCATCAGAGAAACAATGCCAATGTATACATCTACATTTCAGACCGCCAAATGCTTATACATGTACGAGTATATACATATAGGCCATGAGCCAGAGGCCCAAAATTTGGCCATCGGTACCATCTTTGGGGAATAATGCTATCAATGCTTTTTGATAAGATATAAGTATCTAGAATCAGAAAATATGTGATAGCAGTAAATCGGTGGTAGCTTTTTGTATTTTTGTTCACCAATTTTAACCCTATGGTAACAAGAGATGTTTGTAAAACATGTATACCCCCCAGACCCCCTGACCTTTGATCTAGTGACCTCAACTATAGAGGTCATCTAGTGGTCATGACTAATCAACACGACAACTTTGAAGATCCTAAGCCAAACCACTGATCATTTATTGATCTAAAAACATTTCACAAGTTAAGGTCATGGATTGGTGACCTTGACCTTTGACCTAGTGACCTGAACAACTATAGGGGTCATCTAGTGGTCACGACCAACCACCACAGCAAGTTTGAAGAATCCGAACCAAACCATTGAGCAGTTATTAATCTGAAACCATTTCATCAGTTAAGGTCATGGTGACCTTGACCTAGTGACCTCAAAAACATTAGGGGTCTTCTAGTTGTCATGACCAACCACCACAGCAAGTTTGAAGATCCTAAGCCAAACCCTTGAGCAGTTATGGATTGTAAAACCATTTCACCAGTTAAGGTCATGGTGACCTTGACCTTTGACATAGTGACCTCAAAAACAATACAGGCCATCTAGTGGTCATGACCAACCACCACAACAAGTTTGAAGATCCTAAGCCAAACCCTTGAGCAGTTATTGATTGGAAACCATTTCACCAATTAAGGTCATGGTGACCTTGACCTTTGACCTAGTGACCTCAAAAACAATAGGGGTCATCTAGTGGTCATGACCAACCTCCACAGCAAGTTTGAAGATCCTAAGCCAAACCCTTGTGCAGTTATTGATCGGAAACCATTTCACCAGTTAAGGTCATGGTGACCTTGACCTTTGACCTAGTGACCTCAAAAACATTAGGGGCCATCTAATGGTTATGACCAACCACCTAAGCCAGTTTGAAGATCCTAAGCCAAACCCTTGAGCAGTTATTGATCAAAAACCATTTTACCAGTTAAGGTCATGGTGACCTTGACCTTTGACCTAGTGACCTAAAAAACAATAGGGGTCATCTAGTTGTCATGACCAACCACCTAAGCAAGTTTGAAGATCCTAAGCCAAACCCTTGAGCAGTTATTGATCGCAAACCATTTAACCAGTTAAGGTCATGGTGACCTTGACCTAGTGACCTCAAAAACAATAGGGGTCATCTAGTGGTCATGACCAACCACCACAGCAAGTTTGAAGATCCCAAGCCAAACACTTCAGCAGTTATTGATCGGAAACCATTTAACAAGTTAAGGTCATGGTGACCTTGACCTTTGACCTAGTGACCTAAAAAACAATAGGGGTCATCTAGTGGTCATGACCAACCACCACAGCAAGTTTGAAGATCCCAAGCCAAAACCTTCAGCAGTTATTGATCGAAAACTATTTCACGAGTTAAGGTCATTGTGACCTTGACCTTTGACCTAGTGACCTCAAAAACAATAGGGGTCATCTAGTTGTCATGACCAACCACCACAGCAAGTTTGAAGATCCTACGCCAATTCGTTTATTAGTTATCATTCGGAAACCATCGATCTACCGACCGACCGACCGACCTACCGACCGACCGACAGACCGACCGACCGACATGTGCAAAGCAATATACCCCCATTTTTTCAAAAGGGGGGTATAAAAATAGTGTTTTCTAAATCTAGCATTAAAGAAAAGACATCATTAAATTTCAAATTGAAGTCTCTCTCTTGTTACATACTGTATCTACTTGAAAATTGAAAGGCGTGTAGCTGTAGTTACACAAATTTCATTTATGTTGTTATTTTTTTCACAAAAAAGGGGTTCATATAAGGTAAATATTTGCTCATACGTACATGGAATTATGTTTATATTCATATGTATTTTGCAGAAGTAAAAAATTATCCAGAGTTTTGCATACCTTCATCATTTTTATAACTAGGCTCATAAAACTTCATATGTATATTCACAGTAATGAGGGCAATGAATTGACTTCTGACTAGAACCCTTACATCTAGCATCTCTTAATGCAAATTGCCAGAGTTATGTCCCTTTTAAAACGTTCATACACTCAAATTGTGCCAAAACTGAAATATCTTAAGGGTTAGCCCCATGAAAGTTTACCAGCATTTCACTATCATTATATCAACGACCAAATGACTGATGAGAACCCTTTGAGCCAGAACCCAGTCATTGTTTAGGTCAAATTATGTCCCTTTATGAAATTTGTATGTAACAGGTAAACTATAAATATCCGATCAACCACTCCAGAGCTAGCTTATTCAATATATACTCTTATATATTTATAATTCGCTATAAGCATTACAACTTGAACTATAGGAAATGGACCCCCCTCCTTCCTTATGATGATATTGTCTCTAATCAAGTATGCATTTTAGTGAGAAAAAAACAAGAAAGTCCCGTAATTTTGCTTACTACACATTTGCCCATTTTCACATCAAGTTGTTTATCTGTGAAAGTTTTATGCATATATAATTTTATATATGCTTTATAGTGAATAAATTTGCCAAGACCTGTAACTCTGAATACAATGGTCAGAACAAACATTCCTTCTTAACGGTCATTTTCACATTAAGGTTGCAAATTTGTGAAAGTATGAAGCAAAGCCCCATTGGTGTATGAGGAGTTGGAAACATAAACATTGCGAGACATATATAGGTGCATAAATTGGTGATTACAATATCAAGCATGCTTATACAGACATTCTGTTTTCGCTTCAAAGTAATTTGAAGTAAAACATATTTTGTCTGACCATCCTTTAGTTTGAACATTGGTACATGTTAATGCAAGCATTTCAGTTAGCTCAGTCGGTACAACGTTCGCTTTTGGGCAGGAATTGTGAGTTTGGTCACTGGTCGGGTCATACCAAAGACTTTCAAAATGGTACTAAGATCAACTGTTTGGCCCGATGTCAGGTAAATGTTACTGGGTATGGGTTGCAGTTTTCAATTCTATATACTATACATGTTAAAGAATCAATGAACTCAGAGTTGCTGTATCCAATTCTGTCTCTAATGCATATATTAGCACATGATGGCAAAGGTCAATGACTTAATAATATTTCATCGAGTACTGGTGATACATTTGGACAGCAAAGACAGAGTAGTGAAACTATATAAAACATTGAGTTATCAGCAAGCAATGCAGAGTTTAGTCAGGTGTGTTCTGGTTAAAAGAAGCTTAAGGATGATGCATTGCACGACATTCGTTTGGATTCATAAAAGGTGATATTTAGTATGGAAGTTTCAAAAGCAACAAACAATGACAAAACATGAGAGGGAACCTTTAAACCAAAGTTTAACAATCTGTTATCCATTTGAAACATAATTGCTAAAGGAATTCATAACATGCTACACATAAGCAACAATAACACATTAGTAATAGTAACATTGGCAATAGAAAGATACAGCATATACTTTTAATGACAGTAAGAAGGCCCCGGCACTTCAGTACTAACTGGATGAAGTAGATGAGTGTTTGGCCATGCAACTGAAGTTGTAAATCAAGTTTTTATAACCTGGTCAGAGAACACGGAATACTTCGTAATGTATTTGGCTTTTCATGCTGATACATATATCACTATACCCACTATATTAGAAATGCGGGACTGGAGCAATGACTCCATGCCATCAGGAAAATTACCATCACTATTAAAATATAAGTTCGTGTGTAACTTTGCATTGGGCAAGACCTTAATTATAAGTGTAAGGCAAGCACAGTGTGATTCCCGACCGGGAAAGAAAACCCCTAAGCAAAGTACTTAAATTGGTTAGAAATATGAGATCTGCTTCTAAGTGTTACATGAAGTGCAGCCATTTGTCCGTCTCCTACATTCACCATAATCTGTAGGTCATGCCAGACGCGACGATGGATGGAAATCTTCAACAACTAAGCAGCGAATACGTTGCATAGCGCTCGCAAAAATACAAACGACATGGCTGTAATTCAGAATCCAAATTATTAAAGCTTAGGCAATGTTATTTGTGCACTGGAAGGGTGGTCAGGCAACCATTTTTCGAACAGTATTGAATTATTGGGATGTCTGTTTTTCAAACTAGTAAATGCCTATAATGACTTTCTACACTTATGTCAGTAGCCGGTGAGAAAACATGTATTTGTGAGTAGGGCGATTGTTTGTTATGTATATTTGCCTTACGTTGGTTATATCATTCATTTGCTATATAGGGCAATCAATGATCCAACATTCCCGGTCAAAACTACTATTAGCAGATCGATACATTATCATATCACCAGATTAACATTCTTAGGGCTACCCTCATATGCCAAGTGTAAAGCAAATGTGAAACTTGAATCATATAAAAACCTTTGTAATAACCTTTAGGGCAATCCCTTCAACAACAGTCTGATGGGAATCATGTTGAAGAAGATCTTGCAGAACAATGATATGTTAATGTGTTTTCTGTAACTTATGTGGCAGTGACCATGGTCAGAGAAAAAAAAGTTTTCAGAGAAAGGACACTGAGGGTTTTTGTTTACTTTTTAACTCAACTTCCCCTTGTTCTAATTTTAAACAACATGTCATTCAGATATGCCATTCACCAGCCTACATATTAAAATCCTGATCATAAATGCAAAAATGTAATTGATCTGTATTGTGTTGTAACCGTATTGGGTACCTCCGTGCAACACTGAAATCACTAAAAGCATGTATGTTAGATTGACACAGATGTCCATCAAGAATGACCCATAGTTCATCTAAGAATATGTAATTGTGTACAAACCAATACGGGTGATTTCTTTGAATGTGGCAGATTCAAAATGAAAGACAATATCCATATTCTTCAATAATATATCACTGAGTATTTTGTTTGACATTACATGTACATTCAGTCACAAGAAAAGTACACAATGAAAGCCCATACCCACACATCTTCACCAGACAGAAACTTTGAGGATGTTTTAATCCCTACTTACAATATTTAACTCTTTAAATTCAAAAGATAATGACAATAAAACAATTTAGAGCTAAATACGGTCTAACTAAAACGGTAAGCAACGAATGCTAATGATATCAAATATCCACACCCGCCACATCCCATCTTACAGGCTACTAACTTATTTTGGGATAAAGTGGAAACTGGATCAATAAATAAATAATGATCAGGTCCAAATGAAAATACAAAACCTGATGTGCTTCCATCCCCCGCTCGGACAAAGTTTCCCATTCAAAGTCCCATAACTCTGTAGAAAATCATCGAACCGGAATAGGAATAATAAATGCACAACTAAGCGCATTGCTGATCAATCCCATTAAGTTTCGTGAAAATCCGACAACATGTCTTGGAGAAATCGTGAGGACAAAATTTCAATGTAAAACAAGATGTGTTTGTGAAACACTATACCCGCGACCTTATACCCTGAAGGGTGACCTTGACCTTTGACCCATAGACCAGGGAGTTGAACGCAACACATTGTCTTTGTATGGTGAACATTTGTGCCAGGTTATTTTGAAATCCATTCACAGATAAAAAAAAAGTTATAGAAGGGACACGAAATTTGGGACGGACGGATGGAAGGACGGGCGGACGGAGGGAAGGACAGACAATGCGATTACTATATGCCCGCCGTTGGAGGGGGCATAAAAATCGAAGTCCCATAACTCTGCAGAAAATCATCGAACCGGAACATGAAAATGTTAAAGAAAACTAGGCATAGTGCTGATCAATCTCATGAAAATCCGATCAAAGGTTTTGGAGAAACAGCACAGATAAATTAAAATCGGACAGACAAACGGACGGGCAAAAGGGGCAGCAGACACACAGATGGACAGACAGACGGACGCCGCACACAAAGACAAAATGTCTCCCCAGTATACTGGGGAGACAGAACTAGCAGGTGCATTGGTTACTAAAATAATAAGAATATTAAGTTTTAAGCAAACCTGTAGATTGGGAAACTTGCGTCTATAAATAGACAGACAGGCAGACGGATGAATGGATGGACAGATAGAGGGACGGACATATTGGTTGGACAGATGGAAGGACAGTCAGACTGACAACCTGATTCACGTATATCATCATAATTTCGTTGTTAGGGTATGATACCAAATGTTGTAAATCTGAAATCGTTAGCTTTACTTTTCATTGATAATTTTATCTCGAAATGCGGATATTGTATAGCATAATATAAAACGCAATAAAACATAGAAAGCTACCATCGATGCAATGCTATCACATATGTTCTAACTCTATACATGTATATGTTGTAAAAAATCACAATGAGAATTATTCCCCTGAGATGGTACCGACCAACCCTACTGGCTCATCGACTAATATGTATTTTAACACACCCAGTTAAAACAAAATAAAATAAACATTACTTCTACTTCTACTACATAGTGACCAGTGACCACCTTCAACAAATTGAAGTTTATGTCACTGGTGATGAGGTGACGATCGTGGAAAAAAGTTAAAACTATATACATTTAACATGATTTAGTGGGGTGACTTTTGACTGCAGTTCTGAACGACTCGACAGAGTCGCTCAGAACCACACTCAGTGGGAGGCTGTTCCAATATTATTACGTGTCTGTCTATGTGGAGGAAGTAATCTGTTTTGGGAATTGCAATAAGTTCATGTGATATTTTATAGAACATGGTTATGCGTGCATCTGTGCGTCTGTCAGCAAGACTTCTCCGTTCTAGGCTGCTCAGCATGTTACCAACACTAAAGGTATTCCTATATCTGTTAGTGACATACCTTGCAGCCCTCCTCTTAACTTTTTTCTAAATTCATGATATCTTCATTTAGGTATGGGTCCCAGACAGAGCAGGCATATTCTAATGATGGGCGAACTAGTGATTTGTATGCCTTCTCTTTCATAGAGGATGAACTGATGTTTAGGTTCCTGATGTTTAAGCAAAGTGTTCTATTTGCCTTGTTACGGACATTATTTACATGACTCTGCCATTTGAGATCGGACTGTATGGTAACTCCTAAATGCTTTGCTTTATCTGTGTGTTCTAGGACTTGGCCATGCAGTTTTTAGTTGTGTTTAATGGGATGTTTGCTTCTTGTGATGGACAGAACGTTGCATTTGTCTGGATGGAATGCCATTTTCTAAGTGTGTTCCCATATGCTGGGTTTGTTGAGGGCCATTCTGCTGGAGTGTTTTGCAGTCTGAGTTAGATTTGATAGTGAGATAAGCAATTGTGTCGTCTGCAAATAGGCGTGCGGTTGAGTTTAAGCCAGAAGGTATGTTGTTTATATAAAATAGAAACAGACTAGGCCCCAGCACGAATCCTTGGGGGACCCCGGATCGCACTGAGTGGAATCGGGAATTTAGTGCGTTTGGTTTTTCTTTGGGATCTGTGAGAAGCTTTCCGTCTCTTTTTAGTGATGAAACACCATTGTAATCTGGTTTTCTTTTGTATTTTACATAGGACCAGAACATAGGACAATAAAACAACATATTTATTATGTATAGCATAAATATCAAATGATTAAGCACCCAAGCATATTTATCAAAACTTTAATTCTTTCTTTAAGAAAAAAGGATGGCATTGTAGTAGATATTGAACTTAATTAGATGGTCACTATATAAAGTCTTAAAACGAACATTTCATTTCGATTCAAATTTAGTGACAAATCTTTGTGAAACAGACCGTACTGATTTCCCGTGCAAATTATTGTACGTATACTTACCTGTCTAACTGTTTCGAGAGTGTTATATTAAAACCGTTATCAAATAAATGAAAACCTATTGTATTTAAAGCAGAGACATACACAATACATGTCTCTGATTTAAAGAAATCCCCCGCCGATATATATCGAGATGTCACCCATATATGAAAGATACTTGTAATTGTCAGAAACTTACTCTAATTATTGGTAACGTTGTTATATATTTATTACACTAACATAGTAGACCTAGATGAGACGGCTCATGTAGGAACCGACTGATCAGGGTCTCCCCTGTTTGCGTCAGAAATCTTACACTAACATAGTAGACCCAGATGAAACGGCTCGTGTAGGAACTGACTGATCAGGGTCTGCCCTGTCTGAGTTCTTACAGGGAGCAGTTTAACTGTCTAGACTGTCCGTCATAAATTTAAGGCTAACAGCGTTGAATTAATAGTGTTTCATTGTCCATTAAAATGAAACAATGTTGATGCAGCGGTGTTAGTTAATTTAATTTTATACTTGGCTTGATCTAATCCGGTAGAAGTCCTGTAAAGTAGTCATAATGCCTGAAAAAAACCAACAACATATCAATGCATATTTCATTTCCATTTCTACTATTAATCTCCACTGGCGAAATGGAATTTTTTCATTAATTACGCGATTATAAGGTTATCTATTGATAATTCTCGTTTTAGTTGATCTAAATCATTCGAAATTACCTTATAGTACCTATATTGCTTGAAAAAACTGTAAAAATCAACCCAGAAATGACTTTAAAATTTCCATTGCGTGTTTTCTCTCCATTTCTCTTGTGGCGCAATGGACTTTTTTAAAGTAAATACACGATTGCACAATTATTAATGGACGACATATACTTAGCTTGATCTAATTCGATAGAATTCGTGTAAGAGTAGTCATAATGCCTAAAAAATGAACAAAATCAACATAAAAATGCATATTCCATCTCCATTTCTCCACTGGCGAAATGGAAAAGTTTTCAGTAACTACGCGATTTTATGGTTATCTATTGACCAGTCTTGTTTTATATGGTCTAAATCAATCGAAATTACCTTATTGTACCTATATTTGTTGAAAAAAATATTAAAATCGACCCAGAAATGCCTTAAACATTTCCATTGCGTGTTTTGTGTTCCATTTCTTCCATTTCTTCCATTGCGTGTTTTAGACCAACCCCCTGTTTTAGCCTTATCCCAGAATCCTCGCGAAATCTCGGTATTTACGAGACAACAAAAATTGTTTACCTTGGATTCTAACAAAACGGGTGGAGAAACAGAATTGCCGGGTTAAGCATGCTAAATATCACCTACTGAACACAAGCTGCTGCTAACTTGAATCAAATTAGGTAAATTTACATATTGAAATATGTCTAACTGTATACAAATTATCGAGCGAGGTGACTATTGTTGCCAAATCCTTAAAAAAGGCAATTTAAACTGTTTAACATGAGTAAAATGTCGCAAAATAGCGTTTGTGTCAAGATTCAGAAATTGCAGAGGCACAGTCATTTGACATGTTTTAAAAAACGGAAATGACTATTTCTAAGCAACCCGACATCAACCAAAAATAACTCGTTCAAGGGAGGGGGAGGGGAATACACGCACAAAACTATAACAGAATATTCGATATGTCAAAGATGGCGAGAAAATGGAAGAAGAAGATATGTATTAGAATGTTTAACCATTTCCCTCATGAAGTTTCGTATATAAGAAATAATGACATTTTTACATAAATTAAGTTTTTATAATGGCATATAAACACAGGAATTCTTTACTATGGCAGAAGTCCTAGAATCTTCTTCCAGTGTAGGGTATCTAAATGATGATGGAAATTGATTCACTTAAAAATAACACTCAACTTTCAAGTAACGACTACTATAGCTGTTTGTTTGTAAAGTTGGGTTTTACATCACCTTAACAGTAGTTCATTCGTATCACAAAATTCAGCTAATTACAGGCTAGGAGGGTTAGGGTTCCAATGGTTTTTATGTGCATGGAACAAATTGAATTATCTATTGCACAGACTAACAACTGGGTAGAGCCACAGACTTGCTGCAAGCCAGATGGAAGGCTTCCTCACATGAAAAATCCAAATGCACTGACCCTGATTACTATAACTTTACATATTGAGTATTTCAGTCTCATATATCTTTTTTCAGCTTTTCTTACAGACTTTACACATGCCAATATCAAGATGTCTCTAGGAGGATTCAATCTGACAACTCACAAGAAAGATGATACATCTTTGCGCTCCAAAGTACAGTAAGTAATTGTCAAACCTTTGATATATATTACCGGTTGCAACAAATGAGGCCATGTAGCGAATGAAAGAGACCTCACTTTAATTTTACATGCATCAATGTGCAAGGTTTGTCCTCAAGGGAGTACTGTTATTTTCTCATCATGATTTAACCCTTACAGTATGGGACACAAGTCACTAATGTCCTTAATTGCAAACAGTTTAGAACTCAGATGAGAGGGCTCCTCTAGGAGCCCTCTCATCAGGGTCTGCACTGTTTGTCATGTTACCCGTTTCTTCAGAAAAGTCCTGAAATATTCACCATAAGCTAGACCCAGGGTTTCCGCTGCCGTTCGCCGCTTTCACAAATGGCGAAAAAATATCCGAGGTGGCGAAAAAAAATTGTCCAAGCATACTTTTTTTTCTGCAGTCCTAAATTTCAAATTTTACCTTAATTAACCCTTTATCTAGGATTTAGCTGTGAAAGATAATTAATCTCATCGCCTCGGGCACCTTCGTGTCAAACTGACAGATTGTTTACTAATACACACACTGATTAAGAGCCTATAGAAAACGATAACCACAGGCGCGTTCAATTTGCCACTTTAAGAACAAAATCACGTGACAGAAGCAAAATTGCAATCGAACACAATCACAAACTGAAGATAGAAAGTTCTTCGTGGTCAGTATACTCTGTCAAATTGGAACATTAATACGGTATGTTATAATTTTTATTTAGCGGATCCTCTCCTCTTGTTTTCTCGGAAGTAAATGGTGAAGGCAGTAGAACTTGTTCTTCCAAACACTTCTACTCCTGTCGCACTTAATCGTACACATTCATTTTTCAACTTCCGAACTGCACTTTTGTGGACGTTGGCATATGTTTTGTAATGAATTCTAGATAGGGTTTCTGTCAATTTCCTGTTAGTTGCTGTTGATTCAATTCTTGATCAAATTCGAATGCAAAAGTTGTGAACAAAATTCAACCGAAAGCAGTTAAAACGCTCTAATGAGATGTTCCAACTAATGATATTTTGGGTGGTGGGGTAAAATGGTAGAAAGACTGTTGGCCGTTCGGGAGACGAGCTCAGTTGCTCGACACATTCTGATGGTTTGTTCAGTTGTACAAATGATCCTGATCGAACTTTAAACTTTGTGTTTTCAAGACAGAGATATCGTTAAAACCGAAAGTAGCTTGATAACACCATTTAGAGTACACAAATGTGAACTAGATCGAATTACACAGAAATACAAGCTGAATCATAGCTTGTAAAATAAATGTCCATTCCTTTGGGAATTGCATAATATAAATTTGACTGGTCTTAGTATAATCTATTATAACTTTATCCTTTGTAGTGAAAGATTGGTCCCTCCCAACAAAACTCCCCCATACAACAACCTTTGCCTGATTCAAACAAAAGTTGTTAAATACAGGAAGCACGTACTGTACGTATATCAAAACTTAATTTCTTCAATATTTACTCAGTTTACAACATTAAAAACACACTAGTTTTGATGAAACATTTATTCAGCAATGACTATTCAATGACTGAGTATAGAAGTCTGAGATTGGTGTTACACCTGCAGATACTGAATGTGAAGCTTGCTGTTTGAGTAGTTATTTTTTTATAGCATCATATTGATATATTGCTATGTAGTAGAAAATAAAATTCAGAAAACACAAGTAGTCATCATTATTTTAACATGCATATATTATAAATGTTATGTTAGTTTAAGCTCCAGGTATACTGGAAATGGTGCCTTTTGTAGTCCAGATTTTAAAAAAATTCCGACAGGGAGGGGACACCTCCCGGACCCTCCCCTCTGACAAAAAAAAAAGTGGCTAAAAAACTTTTTTGTCCAGTGGAAACCCTGTTAGACTTCTTTGAATCTTGGAATAGACTATATATAGTCCATTTAAAAGTTCAGCATTTTAGGGGTTACTCAACAATTAATTTAATTACCCATGTACACTTTCTACTTAAGATGATGATTTAAAGTATGTTTGTTCAAATTTAATCAGAGAATATGTATATGTATGTTTTGGTAAGACAGTTTGATGTTTTTTTATGTTTCCAAGGTCTAGAGCATGGACATATTGTTTTTGGTCTATCTATTTGTTTGTTTGTCTGTTTTTAGGTTGTCTGAAAGTTTAACTTTGGTCATAACTTTTGAACTGTTAGAGATAGAAACTTTATACTTTGCATCCATACTCATCTCAATTTTTGAGTGATTTAGCCATGTTAACTTAAAGTCAAAATCAGACTTCAAGATGGAGGTCATCATTTTAGGTCAAACTGCCTGCTGGGGGTGGCGTGTCTATGGGGCGGGGTTTATAGTGTTTCACAAACACATATTCTTCAGTTTGCAGCATTATTTATACTAAATAATTAAACTGAAACAATATTTAACCCATTCCCTCATATAATGACACCTTTTGACGCCTCTGCAAAAGTCACCTGCTGAAACAATTGTGATTATGGAGCATTTGCTCCTATAGGAGCAAATGCTCTATTTATCACAATGGTTTCAAACTACAAAATTCCCAAATTTTTCTTTTCTCTAGTTAATGCTCCTTTCAGTAGATTTATTCAGAGAGGTTGGATCTAAAAATAGCCTGTGAGGGATTGGGTTAAACCTTTACTTCATGAATGTTCATGTAAGAAATATTGCAGTCATGAATATTATTTAGCTGAACTTTTATAATGGCATATAAACTGTAGAACCAGATCTGTTAGCTATATTAATCATTCCATAAACAAACAGAGCAGACCCAGACCAAAAAAAACAACTACAGAAACTGTCTGATCTGGGTCTACTCTGTTTGCAAAGGCATAAATGTGTGTATATATGGAGTAAAGGTTAACCCTTTCGCTGTTCTATGTTTATTTCATTTTTCAGTACCTACTGCATATTCATGGCCAAAATAGTTATAATGAAATATGGAAGGTGGTACATTTGCAGCAATTTTAGAAAGTAAAGAAACAGATCATTCAAATTCCATTAGCAAACAGAGCAGACACTGATCAGATCAGATCTGGGTCTACTCTGTCTCTGTTTGCAGATGCTTGAAAATGTGTTTATATGGAGTAAAGGGTTAAACCAGAAATAAACTCCTACTGGCAGATTTAACCAAAATATATTCTTTTATTTTAAAGGCAGTTTGTTTTGTAAGTATTATGAACACAAAACAAATATGATGTCTGTGCAATTCTTCATTTCAACATGTTTTGCTCACACTATTATTTTTCCATACACTGTTGTCATGTTGCTGTCAAAGTATATATTTACATATACATGTATATAAGTAATCATTCAAATCATTAAAATGGTCTTTTAACCCTTTACTCCATAAATACGCCTTTCTATGCCTTTGCAAACAGAGTAGACCCAGATCAGACTGCTCCTATAGGAGCCGTCTGATTAGGGTCTGTTCTGTTTGCTTATGATATAATAATAGATATGATTCTACAGTTTCTGTTATGGCCAAAAATTCCTGTGTCCATGTGCTATTAATATATAACGAACACATCAATCTAATTAATATTCATTATGTTATCATTTCTTTTGTGAATATTCATGGAGGAAAGGGTTAAATCATTGACTGAGTTTCAGTATAAAAGGAATAACTAATACCTGTTCCTGATAGACATGCCATCCGTTTTCTAACAGGTTCACCCAGAATAGAAGGCTCCTGTAGGAGCAGTCTGATCAAGGTCTGCTCTATTTACCTACATAGACTTGTATAGACCTGATTCAACAGTATCTGTCTTAGCCAAAAATCCTGCATTCATATGTTGTTATAAAATATAAGTAATATATATAATTATATATTCTTGATGTCATTATTTTTTTATATGAATTTTCATGAATTAAAGGGTCAACCCTGTACCAGATGCACATTCATGTAACAATACATTCATATCACAATGGTTTCAAGAAGTGACTATTACAGAGACATAGAAAGGCGTATTTATGGAGGAAAGGGTTAATCAATCGAATCTTTATAATGGCATATGCAGGGTTTTCTCCCGAAATTTATGAAGGCACTTTGCATCTGACGCGTAAATCTGGTTTCAATATAACAAATAAAACTTTTTATCAATAAATTGGCATTAATTATTTTATCAAATTGAAATGGTGTTCATACATATCTGATAATAAACAGCACAGTATTTTATGGTAATTATGAATTTGGGCATTTAAAGTAAATCAAATGTAATAGTTTTAAAAGTCCTTTGAAAATTACGGCATGTTGCAAGAGATATTTTGACACAAAGGCATGTTGCATGCGACATGCTTTAAATGCCTGGGGAAAACCCTGATGCCATTTGGCAATGGCAGAAACAGTAGAGTCAGATCTGCCCAGTATATAAATCAATTTATAAGCAAAAGGAGCAGACCCTTAAATCAGAGGGATTGTACAGGAACCATGATCTCGGTTTAGTCTGTTTGCAAAAGGGGTTAATTAGAAGACGTCTCTATCAGGTAAAGGGGTAAACTCTTTAAATGCTGATTATTCAAAGTGGAAATGCCTATTGGTATTTAGCCATAGACTCAATTCAGTGTGAAAGGGGATTTACTAGACGATTTTGAGCAAAAACAGTGCAGATCCTGATCTGGGTCTACATGGTTTTTTTTGCAAATACCAACACACAAATATGGCCTTACGTTTGACATTCATTTTTTTCTAAAGGTTAATATTTTACAGTACTCAGAAGTCTGAAGATACTGCAAGTACCTCTCTATAATGACCATTTTATCTCTCTATAATGACCATTATAGAGGTGTAATTCTGGGTTTTAGACCCTTTACTCCATACATGTTCATGTAAGAAATAATGACAGCATGAAATTTTAATAAGATTTCTTTTCATAATGGCACATGGACACAGGAATATCTATATTACTTCATAAGCAAACAGAGCAGACTCTAACAGGAACTGTCTGATCTGGGTCTACTCTTTGCAAAAGCATAGAAAGGCGTATTTATGGAGTTAAGAAAGGAGTAGCTAGCATGAATGCAAAATGAAAGTTGTGGAGAAGGCTTTCATAGGAGATTTCTGCATTACTGTAACTCTCATGTTGCATTTAGCATGCTTTAACTCTTACTCCATAGATATGCCTTTAACACCTTTGCAAACAGAGTAGACTCAGATCAGATGGCTCCAGATTTCTGATCAGGGTCTGCTCTTTTGCTTAATTATGGAATGATATACACCTGATTCTACAGTTTCTGCTGTGGCCAAAATTTCCTGGGTTCATATGCCATTTAATATTTAAAAATCTTTTAATATTCATGATACATGTATTATTTTTTTCTTACATGAATATTCATGAAGTATAAGATTAATTGGTTGCTACAGAGATTCTACTGCACTTTCTCAACTGTTTAGTTTTAAAAGCATGGCACCACTTTCTGTTCCAAACAGTGAGTTTTAGCATGAAATTGTTGTATTCATGAATTTCCGACTCCTTCAAGTAATTGTAGCATGCAAAAATTATTGTATGCATATATTTTTTCAAAACGATTTTTTTTAATTTTTGTTAGAAAACAATTACTTATATACTCAGTCATAGAAAATCGAACTAGCCGGATTAGATGTCAGCTACATGTACTTTTGCATCTCATCTGTGTCAAAATCTGGCACATGGCTTGTTTAGAGTTATTATTATTATTATTAGGCTTAATTGTTCTGTTCAAAGCTTTATAGAAGTCATTTTAGCTGGTGTGTTTAAAGAGGAAGCCCGTACAATGAACGCATATTTTCAATAATGTTGTAAACCTTAAAATTTGTTATGTTCAGTCATTATTAATTATGAAGATTGTCAATTTGAACTTATATCGAATAAATGCCCCTGTGATACAAAATAAACCGTTTTCATCGACACTTATAATTTTTGTTCTACAACAAAATATTATCAACCTTGGTCGAACAGTTAACGAAACTAAAAGGCGAGCCGAATACATACTAATAGATTGCCGAATAGCATATCAAACATATGAAAGTTTTGTCTTCTGTGTTTATTCGAGTGCACATGTTTTTTTTGCGATATTCTTTTTTTCAGCATATAAACAAATGAGTTTTGTATATTTTAGGCACTTTTAAAATGTGTCAAATGTAGGGACTTCCCCTTTAACCCTTAGTTCCATGAATATTCATTTAAAAATTAATGACATCATAATATTAACCCATTCCCTCATATTGACGACTTTTGACGACTCTGTAAAAGTCACTTTGTGAAACTATTGTGATAAATAGGAGCAAATGCTCTATTTATCACAATGGTTTCAAACTACAAAATTCTAAAAATTTTCCCTTTCTCTAGTTAATGCCCCTTTTCGGTAGATTTATTCAAAGAGGTTGTATCTAAAAATAGCCTATGAGGTAATGGGTTAATTAGATTCATTATGAAAACAGGACATGTTGGCCATTACAGAACCTATAGAATAATAACTACATGTATATTATTTCATAAACAAACAGAGCAGAAACTGCTGGGTCTACTCTGTTTGCAAAGGTGTATTGATGGGGTAAAGGGTTATTGAAAGACAGATAGATATATCAGCCCCACTAAGCACTGCTTGCATAATGCATACCCCTTTGTCCTTATAGGTTTATGAATTCTGTTATTGTCTGTTAATTGTTCAGTTTACAATAGTTTATATTAATTTTGTGAACAATTTATATTCTTATTACCCTAGTAGCCCTTTCCTTCATATAAATGCTTTTTCACACATTTGCAAACAGAGTAAACCCAGATCAGATGGCTCCTATAGGAGCCGTCTGATCAGGGTCTGCTCTGTTTGCTTATGAAATTATGATAAGTCTGACTCTACAATTTCTACCAGTATACCAAAAATCATATGTACATAATTATGCTATTATAGATATTCAGCTAATGAATTTTCATGATTTCAATATTTCTTACATGAATGTTAAGTATTCGAATACCCAATCTCTCTCCATTAGTTTGTAAAGCTGAATAATTGAATTTGACACCGTGTTTTATATATATGTATTTGAGACTCACTGACATGGTAGCTATAGGAGCAGTTTCTTTTGGGTCTGCACTTTTTGCCTAAGTTTGGTGATCCTTACGGGAATTCAAATACACTGAGAACTTAAAAATTTGACTTGGTGCACTATTGTACTTTTTACAAACAGCACATATAAGTCATTTGTTACACTTTAACAGTATGTCATGGCAAATAATATATAGTTCGATTTTGAGCACTGAGCCGTGACTGCACTTTTCTATTTATAGAAGTTGCAACCATTCTAATTTATGGGTATAAATGGACAATGATTGTCACAAGAAGCTCATAGTAATCATGCAGTTTTAGTATATATATGCTTGTTACATGTCTGTATAACCACAGGCAACTCCGGTACAAATACATGGTTTGTGGCGCGTTTTACCTCTACAGGTTACAGGACTCGTCATAAAGGTCACAGCTTATGGGTCAAAATCTAACGATACCATTTATACTAGTGTTTCTATTTACCATTTGAAATCAAATGCTTATAAGTTTTATGTAATAAAGAAAGAATTTGCTCTAAATGACATTAACTCTGTGAATGCAAGAAACAAGTGTACTAGCATTTGTGTACAGTGTAGATCCAGACCAGAGGAATCCTAGAAGAATCCTTTGATCAGGGTCTGTAATGTTTAAGATTCAACATCCTCAAGTGCATCTAAGCCATTTCATTGTGATAAATAGAGTAATTGCTCCTATGGAGCAAATGCTCTATTTATTACAATGGTTTCTAAACAACACAATTCTAAAATATTCCTTTTCTCTAGTAAATGCTCCTTTTTCGGTAGATTTATTCAAAGGGGATGGGTCTAAAATAGCCTATGGAGGAATGGGTTAAGAGAAAGATGTGTTCTTCCGAACACTGTTGTTCATGTGCTTCTATAATTATTACATACATATATGTATAACAATGTTTGTGTGTTTACCTGTTACCATATTTATTAGTTTAGTTGCTGCCTCATACATTTTACTTGTCATCATAATGTTCATGTATCACTTTGATTGTTCCAGTGACATCAAAAAAGCCAAGTATGAGACCAGAAAACTGGAGACTGAGGGCAAGAAGATGGAGGAGAGACTGATGGAGCTCAGACTAGCCATGAATAGAGAGAAGGAGGAAAGAGAGTAAGTACATGTATAAGACTTTGAAGCTGGAAAGTAAGGGCAAGGCTATGGAGGGGGGGACTGGTGAATCTCAGACTGGCCATGACTGGGGAGGAGGAGAGAATGTAAGTTTGAGAGTAGGAAGCAGGAATGTGAGAGGAAGGAGATTGAGGAGAGACTGATGGATTTCAGACCAGCTATGAACAGGGAGAAGGAGGCAAGAGAGAAAGCATGCGACTAGGAATCTTGAGAATGATGGCAAAAATAAGGGGAAGGGACTGGTGGAGGCCAGACTGGCCATGAACTGGGAGAAGGGGGAGAGTGAGTAAGTATGAGACTAGGAAGCTTGAAAATGAAGGCAAAATGACAGAGGAGAGACAGAAGGACCTCATCCTGGCTATGAACATTGATAAATAGGAGAGTGAAAAAGTATGAGACTAGGGAGCTGGAGAGTGAGGGCAAGGAGATGGATGGGAGAAAATGGAGGTCAGACGAGGTCTGATCAAGGACTGCTCTGTTCGTTTATAGGTTAAACATTTTATTCCTGGGTTTTTTGCAGAAATAGTTTGGGGCTACCAACTTAGTTGACAGCCCTTCCCTACAAAAACTAACATACACAAATAAATAGATAATGGTTATTTTACACGGCATCAAACTTAAACAATATATCTATAATAGATAAATGAAGAAGAAAATGAAAAGTATATAAATATACCAGACAATATGTCTAATTAGGATTTCATAGAAAATGATACACATGTATACCTTTCTTCCCACTAGGAGGCAAGGTGGAGGATTTTGGAAGACTGGACAACAGGGAACTCTGAATACATACGCAGATGAGGTACTCGCCAGAAAGAAAAGTAAAAGTGTAAGTATTTATTTTATTGGAAAGACCATTTTGCTTAAGCTGAGATATATTAAATCCCTTTAAAATGGCCCTTTACAGATATTATTTCTTTTTTTTTGTTAAGAAATGGTAGCTTGACTCAGGAGAGAAGTTATGCAGGAAGGACCAAATATCCTAATTGCCTTAAGTATTGTGACAAATTTAGACACATATTGCAAACTCAGATAAAAAAGCTCCTAAAGGAGCAGTTTGATCAAGGTTTACACTTTTTGCTACACTGTAAGACTAATTTTAAGTTATCAAAATGGTGCCTAATTGAATTATTTAGCTTTTCAAATGGTTGGAGAGGGAATATTTTGTGCCGAAATACTTGGAGTAATTAGGGTAGACACTTTCTGCACTACGCTCGTTTTGCCTTTGGTCCTGTATAGAAATGTTCACCTAGCCATAAAATTTAGAAAAACATTTGTATATCAGTGAGAGAGGTACAGTACTAGTTATTGTATTTGTTTCAGATTTCTTTTTCACTCAAAGAAATAACTTTCTAAAGATATAGATAAGAACTGTATTCAGAGCTATACATAAGGGTCAAATACTAAAACCATAATTTCTCCACTATGTTGTGGCCTCTATACAAGGACAGTATACAATCAGTATGATTGGTTTACCGATTATAATGCATTTAAGTTTTATTTCGTTATTACATACACATCTACATTATTAACTCCCTCCATAGGCTATTTTTAGACTCAACCTCTTTGAATGAAAATACCCAAAAGGAGCATTAACTAGAGAAAAGGAAAATTTTAGGGTTTTGTAGTTTGAAACCATTGTGATAAATAGAGCATTTGCTCCTATAGGATCAAATGCTCTATTTATCACAATGGTTTAATAAAGTGACTTTTACAGAGGCGTAGAAATGCGTATTTATAGAGGAAAGGGTTAAAGTCTAGTTCAAACTTTTTTTCTGCTGAACGAGGCAAATTTCTCATTGCAGGCACCATCTAAAATAAAAATCAAAGTACTGAAGGACAAGCCTTTAGGTGAGTACATGTATATTCTAGTTCTTCTTTAGAATGAACACATACCACTTATCCACTAGAAGCATTCTTTGGTCATGAAAAACCAAAAGCCTATGTTGCATTGTTTTTGTGCAATTCAAAGACACAGTTGGTATTAATGAAATAAATGGATGCCCAGAGGTGCAGAATCACATAAGAAGAACCGTCTTGGATTGCCTTGTTTGCTTATGATATAGATGATATTCTGCCATGCATACACATTCTTGTTTCTGGTATTATTTTGGCAATATTCATTTATCTGGAAATTTCATATCCTTGTTCAATATTTGTGTAAGAAATGATGACATCTTGAATGTATATTAGCTGAAATTTATAATGTAAACTTTACAAGGATTTTTTTGGCTTTCACAATATAGAATCAGATCTTTATTATGTGAAAAGCACACATAGCAGACCCTGATCAGATTGTTCCTCTAAGATCTGTCTGATCTTGGTCTACTCTGTTTGCAAATGCGTGAAAAAGTCAAATGTTTACATGAAGGAAAATGTTAAACACTTTGTTGAAAATAAGAAGAGAATTTTACTTTGACTTCAGATTTGCCAGAGAGAAGTAACCAGCCTGGGACAATGGCTTACATTGCTCAGAGGGGCTCTCACACACCCAGGGACAAACCAAAGGGCCCCAAGTGTGGCCAGTGTGAGGAGAGAGGTGCAGCAGTGGTATGTATTGCTGGCATCAACATGATGCTTATGACACCACTTTACAATTTTAATCCTTTACTCCATACAGTAAAACCTCTCTATGACGGCCACTAAATTACATCAAGTATTTTGTGTTAAAGGCAGGTGGCTGCTTAAAGCAAGGTGAAAGTAAAACAGAACACTCCTATAGGAGCGTTCTGATTTACTTTCACCTTGCTTTAAGCAGCCACCTGCCCTAAATACCAACTAATTAACACAAGGCCTTTACTGGCCTTTATAGAGACGTTTTACTGTAAATACACCTTTCTACACCTTTGCAAACAGTGACTAAATGTTTTGTAGAGAAATAGAAGTAAAAGATACTGTTAGAATTGTATAACACGATCAATTGGGTAGATGGCAATTACATAGTGTGCACAAAGTGTTTTATCTCTGCAAAACTGACAACAAAAACAATATTGATCCAGGTCAACATGGTTGTATATGGTTCAAAATATTTTTTCAGTCACCAGCAGCTACAGCAATTTTTTCACTACTGTTTCACACAGTGTAGTCCCCTATCAGATGTCACTTTGCTTAATGCAGGGCTGTTCTGCGTCTATACTGATTATAACGTTTAGTTTTAAGCCTTTACTCCATGAATATTTATGTAAGAAGTAGTGACACCGTGAATATTAATTAGATGGATTTTTAAACTGGTATATGGACACAGGAAATGTTTGCTATGTCAGAAACTGTAGATTCAGATTTATATTATTCCTTAAGTAAACAGAGCAGATCCTAATCAAATTGGCTGCTACAGGAGCTGCCAGAATTGGGTCTACTATGTTGGCAAAGGCATTGAAAAATGCCCCTATTTATGGCATAAGGGTTAACCCTTACCTTCATACATATGCCTTCTCACGCATTTGCAAATTGAGTAGACCCAGATCAGATGACTCCTATAGGAGCCATCTGATCAGGGTCTGCTCTTTTTGCTTATGGTATAAATAGATCTGATTCCACAGTTTCTGCCTGAGTTAAAACATCCTGTTTACATATTCCGTTATCAAAATAGTTTATAGATATTCATGATGTCATTATTCCTTACATGAATAATAAACAGGGAAAGGGTTAACACAAGGGTCTTTTGAATACTTTCAGTCTTGTGTTCAATGTGCAGAAGATTATTGTGCTGGGTGTTTTGCTGCTTTCCATCTCAAGGGCAACTTGAAGAAACACAGATCTGTCCCACTCATGGTGAGTTTTTGTAGCTTATCTGAATTTTGAAGAAAACATACAAGGTATTGTTGTAACTGCAGCGTCTGTGTTGTTGTTGTTGTCTCTGGTGTCATCTGGAACATTTAACTTTGGCTTCTTTACTCTTCATGCAAATTTTATGAAACTTCACTAATTCTCTCATTGACACCGTTTGACGCCTCTGTAAAAGTCATTAATTCCCTACTTGACACCTCTTGACGCCTCTGTAAAAGTCACTTTTTGAAAACATTGTGTGAAATAGAGTATTTGGTCTTATGGAACAAATACTCTATTTATCATAATAGCTTAAAAACTACACACTTATAAAAAAATCTTTTTCTCTAGCAAATGCTCCTTTTTGACAGATTTAAGAGGTTGGATCTAAAAATGGCCTATGAGGGAATGGGTTAAGAGAGGTTTTGCTTAAATGATATACTGTAAAACATGTGTTGCATGCTGAAATTTTTGCAAAATTTTGTTGTTCAGTTCTTGTAATATACAAACTATAAACATGTACTTAAATCATCTTTTTTTTGAAAAAAAAAATACATTCTTTGGGGCAGATAGGTTGCTTTTTTGTTTTCAAATTTTTACAGTGTCACCTACTGTAGCAGGATGATACTTTGGGACCACTTCTCATTTGCCTGTCCCTCATACTGTCTGTCTATCACACTTTGTGTTGCACATAATTTTCATTACACTTCTGCAGGCAGGTGACACAGGTGTTCCTTCGAACACTCTTGTTTATTCTAACAGCACAAAGTAAGTACATGTATTAGTTGGTTTGAAACCACGTGATATGCCTGATGAATTTTCATAGTGGAATGGTTTATCATTGTTGAATGGTGGAGTCCATTTAGTATGAAAGTTTATAATTTGCAAGAAGATTTTGAATGATTAACAGTGCAGACCCTGATCAGAGGGCTCTTTTAGGAGCTGTCTGATCTGGATGTACATGTACATTGAATGTAAATGATTGTAAATCCATTCTCCGCATTCAAGGGCTTTAAAAAGAGATACAAATTCTAACAAAGCTTTATGAATCTATCATTATTTTCAGGCCACACCTCGACAGTGTTTTGCTTCTCCAAGGCCAAATCCATCACAGACAAACAGGTATTGCAAGAGTATTGCTTATTCTCACTGATTAGAATTTGGATATAGTTGGGGAAAGCGGCATCTGACAGCTATGAGAACAGTTTACAAATGAAAAATTGCTTCATGTGCTTCTATTAATCCATTGCAAACATAGTAGACCCAGATCCGATGGCCCCTGTAGGAGTGGTCTGATCAGGGTCTGCTGTGTTTGCATATGAAATAATATATATGGATATGTAGTTCTAGTTTTTCTCATGGCAAAAACATTCCTTTGTTCATTGTGCCATTATAAAAGTTTGTGTAATTAACCCTTCGCTTGCTGAATTTTAAAATACATTTCTCCTTCTTTACCCATGCTCTGTTGTATAATTACATATATCTTCACTGTGTACAAGTATTTCGCTGTGCAATCACTGCTGTGGAGTGCACTGGTTGCACAATCAATTTGTAAATAGTGCAGACCCTGATGAGACAGCTCCTGCAGGAGCTGTCTCATCTGGGTCTTCACTATTTACAGGTAGATATATTGACGTAAATAGCAAGCGAGGGGTTAATATTCATGCATTTGTTATTGTTTACATGAATATTCATGATGTATAGTGTAAGTAAAGACTGTGTCAGTGGGTTGTATTTTCATATACATGTATTACAATGGCAAATCAAAGCTGTGAATTTTGCAGTTGTGTCCTCTGGGACATTTATGTATGCCTCTTGCCTACAGTCATCTAAATTCTTCTATACTCTTTTATATATACTCGCGGCGGCATTGTGGTCATTGTCGATGTCATCGTCGTTGTGGTAGTTGTCGTCCGGAAACCTTAACATTAGCTGTTACTTTTTTACTATTCATACAAATCTTATAAAACTTAAGACATTTCATCACCATCACAAGGGCTACAATCGAACAGATGAACATTGACACCAGCATTCGGTGCTCTTGTTTATGACAACAAATTGCCAGTACATACACATGTAACAAAGTTTGACGTCCATTAGTCACTGAACTTAACTCTGTCAGTACAGTTAAGATATACTTTTATTATCGTAAGTATTCGCAAAGACAAACTTATGCAAATAATGTAGATCCAGATCAATTGGCTGCTAAAGGAGCCATTTGATTTGGATCTACACTATTTGTTACTATGTCAGTCTAATTTGGAGTTATCAAAATGACATGTTCAGCTTTACAGCCAGTGGAGAGGGGAGATTTTGTGTCAGATTACTTAGAGTAACTGAGGTAGTAAAACCTCTGTTATGCAAATAGAATTCTGTACTGCTTGGAAGAGACAGCTTCTTTTATTTTTGTTGTCTCTGTCCTCAGCTCCAGTGACTTTGGAAAAGGTGATGGAGCAGTCATGGCATATGAACCGAGCAGTGCTAGAAGGGTGAGTAACCTTAACTCTTACTGGGGAAATGTCATCTCACTCAGATTTTAATGATTCTCATGCTGAATTTTCAAAGTGGAATAGCCCATCATTGTTTAATGATGTACATTCAGTATAAAAGGTGACAATTTGTAAGAGGATTTTGAATGATAAGCAGTGCAGACCCTGATTAGAAGGCTTCTAACAAATGTGCCTGTAGCTAAATATTGGGGGGTCCTGTAGGAGCCATCTGATCAGGGTCTGCTTTGTTTGCTTATGAAATGATATAGATCTCATTCTACAGTTTCTGCTGTGACAAAAACTTCATTTGTCCATTTGCCATAATAGAAATCAATTTTCATCATGTCATCATTTGTTACATGAATATACATGAGGTACAGGGTTAAACTGCAAAACAGTCCATACCAGTACACATACATGTACAGTAGAACCTGTCTTATGCAGCCATCAAAATGAGATCTAATTATGGGCCTCTAAGATATGTGATAGCTTAATGCCAGTCAAAAGTAATGCGGAAAGATCATATAGGAGCTTTCTGCATTACTTTGCTCTCCATTAACCCTTTCCCTCATATTGACGACTTTTGGCGACTGTGTAAAAGTCACTTTGTGAAATCATTGTGATAAATAGAGCATTTGCTCCTGTAGGAGCAAATGCTCTATTTATCACAATGATTTCAAACTACAAAATTCTAAATGTTTCCTTTTCTCTAGTTAATGCTCCTTTTCGGTAGATTTATTAAAAGAGGTTGTATCTAAAATTAGCCTATGAGGGAATGGGTTAAGCAACCACCTGATTTTAATATTCCTAAGATTAATAAATGAATGGCAGCTTAAGACAGGTTCTACTGTATTTATAATTGACTTGTATTTTTTCAGAAGGACCGTAACAGTCCAGAAGGGGCTAGTGGGACCTACGAGAACAATCTTATTAGTGGTTCATACAATGAAGCTGAGCAGGCGGCATCTTTCCAGGAGGCCCTGATGGCATGGCGACAAGAGCAGCCTACTGAAGATGACAGCAGGAAGAGTAACTCCGGGGGAAAATCTCACACTCCTCGTGGTGTGCCATATTCCCCTGTACAAACACCTAGTAAGTTATGATCATATATATCTAAAACGGAGTGGGTAAAATGCCAAAACAAAATTAAATCAAAGTGTTACAGACGCTGTAGTATTATTTGCATTGGATCAATGTTTTGAAAATCAAATTTCTGATATCGACTAAGCTTAGTGCACTTTGACATGAAATTTTGTGTCTATAAGGGAAAGGAATAACACTCTTTCCAGTAGGTAATTCAGAATTAAGCAACCACCTGCTTTTTAACACTCCTATGTTCAATAAATGAATGACAGCTAAAGACAGATTCTACTGTACCTATTGTAGCTGTGAATGTGGAGATGAGCACTGGAACGGTTGACACTCAACAAGACATCGAGATTAAATTTAACACGTCTACGATGAGCTATGCTGATAGGCTACTACTTAAGAAACACAGACGGACAGATGTTGATGCCATGTTCACACCCAGAGATGGCAGTTCCAGTGCCCGACAGACGCCCAAGCCTACACCAAGACAAGCCTCAAGGCCACGTTCTAGAAACTTGCAAAGGGAGGGATCGAGGTCTTCAGTCCAAATTGAGGAGTTTGATGAAAATGATTTTAGTAAGTGACCGGGAAGCACTCTGAGCAAATTGCCTGTTGCTGGAATTGTAATGCCTCAAGGATCTAAATGAAGTGATATTGTTTTTGGTCTTTCTTTCTGTCTGTCTGTCTGTCTGTCCGTCTGTCTGTCTGTCTGTCTGACAGACCTGTCTGTCTGTCTGTCTGTCTGTCTGTCTGTCGTCTGTCTGTCTGTCACTGTCTCTGTGTCAGTCTCTGTCTGTCTGTGTCTCTGTCTGTGTCTATCTCTGTCTGTCTCTGGGTCTGTCTGTCTCTCTGTCTGTCTATAAATGGAATTTGATAGATGTTTCTTTAGTTTTTAAAATGGCTACAATGTTCCACCTTCCATATTTCATTATAACTATTTTGTCATTGAATACCCAGTAGGTATTGAAATTTGAAATAAACACAGAACAGGGAAAGGGTTAAAAACTTAAAATATGGCATCTGATCAAGTCCTGCACTCTTTACCACCATTTTGTTGCAAAACATGTTGACCCTGATTAAAATTTGTTCCCATGTTAGTAACTTATTTTGATCTTCACGGTTTGCAATAATATTTTAGCAATATGATACCTTTTCCCCTGATCACGGTATTTTATTGTTTTACAGATGAAGATGACAGGGTGGACTTCAGGTCTCTGCTTGAGGCTGTGCAAATGAATGACCCAAATGCAAATGCTACCCACAGCCACAACTCTGTGTCTATTGTAGAGGTCAATGAGTCAGTAGTAAGTATAATACTTTTACAGAGGTCCAGATAAGATGCATAAATTTAAACAGTTTCAAGATAAACTCCTTTCGTTCTCCACCAAACCCTATATTGTGCCCACTCTTTAGAATCGTCTCTTTGAGACGATTCTAAAGAGTGGTCACAATATAGGGTTTGATGGAGAAGTGATGATTTTTGTATCTGAGTGGGCACTGTAAAGGGTTAATATATATCCTCACTGAACTAAAATGTGACTACACTTTTGAATTTCGAGATGATTTATATTAATAGTCACAGCTATGGGTTTGATGGAGAAATGAATTACATGTAATTAGTGTTAAGAAATATTAGTATTACATGTATGTTGAGCCTTGTATTTGACTTTGTGTTTTCAGTCTGATCAGGCTATAGAACAGAGTAAAAGTTACAAGATACAGGAAGAGGGAGGAGCAGAACTGTGGTCTACAGATGCCATGTAAGAACTGCCTCTGTCTCTGTCTGTGTGTGTGTGTGAATCTCTGCTTGTCTTTATCTGTCTCTCTTTGTCTCTGTCTTTCGATCCCCCTCTCCCTCTCCCTGACTTCTGTCAATGTCTCTTTCCCTCTCTTTCTGTCACTCTCTGTATCTGCCTTTCTCTGCCTGCCTCTTTCTGTCTGTCTCTCTTTGTCTCTCTCTTTCTATCCCCCTCTCTCTCCCTCGCTGTTTCCCTCTCTTTCTGTCAGTCTCTGTGTCTACATCTCTCTACCTGCCTCTCTGTGTTTGTCTCTTGCTGTGTCTGTCTCTCTGTTCATCTGCCTTTCTCTTACTCTATCTGTCTATGTCTGTCTCTATTGTGTCTCTGTCCCTCTGTCTGTCTGTGTCTATGTCTGTCTCTGTTTGTTTTGCCCCAACTACTTCTGAGAGTGGAGTTGAGGAGTGTTTATATATACCTTTGTCTGCCTGTCAGTTTGTCATGCATGACTCAAAATGTGCTTGTATTTCACTACAATCATGAACAAATAGGACGGTTGGTTATTATGTGAATATGATTGCAAACAGAGTAGACCTGCTGTAGAAGCTGTCTTATCTGGGTCTACTCTGTTTACAAAGGCGTAAAAAGTTGTCTTTATGAGGTAAAGTGTTTGCTTTTAGCCCTCTACAGATGAAGTGTAATAACTTGCACAGACAGTTTACGTCCAGTTTGACATTCTTAATCATGTTTTTGCCACAAAATACATGATATAAAATCAAATGTAAAATCTGAAGTAGACAACATTATTAGCTCGTCTGTTTCGAAGAAAAGTCGAGCTATTGTGATCACTGGGTCCTAGGCGTTGTCGTCGGCGTGCAAAAACTTTAATGTAGCTCATTACTCGAAAAGTATAAGAGGTATCAACATGAAACTTCATAGGTTAGTAGATCTCATTGAGGGGAAGGCCCCTACTTAACCCTTTTACTGCCAAAGTCTGTCGTCTGCTAACTTTGTCGTCTGCTACAAATTTTTATTTTTTTGATTTTCTTCATTTTTGTTTCAAAAACATAGTAACAGTAACAAACAGTTTGGATCCTGATGAGACGCCGAGTTACTCGGCGTCTCATCTGGATCCAAACTGTTTGCATAGGTAATCACAGATCCGGCATTGGCAGCGAAAGGGTTAAGAACGATAACTCTTGATTTCAAAATTTTGGAGTCTAAATTTCTTTTCTTTTTTTTAATTTAGCTGGACAAGCACCAAACAGACGAGCGTTGGCGCCACACGCGGCTCTTGTTTCAATGTTGAATTTGTCCCAGCAGACTAAATCTTGAAACTCATGTTTTGTTTTTCTTTTCAGGAAAAGGGCAAAAACTAAAGAAAACATTGAAGTCAAACCTCCACGCTCAGCTAAAAGTTCTCGACGAAGATCAGCCAAGCGAGGCGTACGGCTCAGTACAGAAAGTCCTACACAGTCGCCACCTGATAAAACTGACAATGTTCGCTCCCAGGATCTAGACAATGACAACTCATATGTGCTTGGTGCTAAATTAAATGACATTGAAAATGAGTTGAAAAGGGCTAAGTCAAGAACAGAAAGATTGAATGCATCACCTTTCCCTTTTACAAAGGAATTACCTCAAGGAAATGATTCTATGCATGTATCAAACATATCATCAGCTGAGAACGAAAATATAGTTCCTACAAAACCTCGCCCACAGTCAACGAAGTCCCGCCCCCAGAGTGGAAAGAAATCCCGCCCCCAAACTGGAACTAGCAATAGACCTTCTAGCAGGCAGACGAGGCCAAATTCAAGAACAGCCAGCAGAATAGGATCAAGTCGAGCAGCCTCTAGGATTGAAAAGTAGGACTTGCTTGTAAACTATTTTCTTCATAAGTATCTATGAGAGAAACCATCCAATAATGAATTGAACTTGATTTAATTCTTGTATAAATGAATAGAAATAAGGAAACTGATTGCCATACCATGTAACATATTAGCAAACAGTGCAGACCCTGATTAGACAGCTCCTACAGCTTGCCAGGTTCTAATCTGTTTGAAAAGGCAAACTGTTTTCAATATTGACATCATATTTATTACCTGCATTTTTGTATTGATACACGAACACATGAAATATTGTATAGAGTAGACCCAGATAAGACTTCTCCTGTAGGAGCTGTCAGATCAGGATCTGTTCTGTTTGCTAGTGGTATTTGATGGTTCCTTCTTTGGCTTGAAAAATGTCTCCTGTCCTTGTTTCATTATAAAGTTCTGTCAGTGATTATTCATATGTTTGTCTGTCTGAATATGCAAGATAAGTATGGTAACCGTGAATCTTGCAATAGTATTTGAACTAGAATTAGTCTGTTTCATGTAAATATGAATGATTGACCTTCAGTATAAGTTATGCTTTGTACAGTGAACAAGATTCGAAACTGATGGAGAAATAATCAGTGATTATTTGCAGTAATAGTGAACTGACGGCTTGAAAAGTTGGTAATGATTGCAGATGACAGTGTTTTCAGATGACAGTGTTTTACAGCCTACAATGCTTGCAAATGATAAAGAATACAGATCTATGACAATATTTGCAGATGACAATATTTGCAGATGACAATGTTTCATATGACAGATGACACTGTTTGCAGATGAACAGATGACTGTTTTCAGATGACAATGTTTTCAGATGACAGTGTTTTTAGATGACATTGTTTGCAGATCACAATTACTTAGCATGCAAACAGTTAGCTGAGGTTTTGTTAGTAGCTTTCTTCCAAACATATTGCAATGTAACATACACCATACACCATCATGTAGTCTATGTAGTTCACAACATTCCATAACATGTTTCAGTCCTGGCCTGTTGACCAAAGGCCCAAGTGAAGCCCTCCAGCAGATTGCCAGGATGACCCCGACCTCTGACCCATACAAGGGCATGGACAGTTTCTTCATGGTCGGCGTGCAGCCCACTGATCAGACTGATGAAGAGAGAACACTCACACCAACACAGCATAAAAACAAGGAGGAGAAAATCAAAGTCAGCTATCAATGTAAGTTTTTTTTCTTACCCTCATGAATATTCATGTAAGAAAGGATGACTGTATGAATATTATTGAACTGAATTTTAATAATGGCATAATAAAAATAGAATATTTTATTAACTCATTCCTCCATAGGCTATTTTTAGACCAAGCATCTTTGAATTAATCTACCCACAAGGGGCATTTACTAGAGAAAAGTAAAATTTTAGAATTTTGTAGTTTGAAACCATTGTGCTAAATAGAGCATTTGCTCCTATAGGAGCAAATGCTCTATTTATCACAATAGTTTCAAGAAGTGGTTATTACAGAGGCGTAGAAAGGCTTATTCATAGAGGAAAGGGTTAAGGCAGAACTGGATAATACATATTATTTCATGAGCAAACAGAGCAGACCCAGATCAGCTGGCAGCTACAGAAGCCATCTGATCTACATCCTACTTTGTATGCAATGTCGTGAAAATGCGTTTTTTATGAGGTAAAGCATTAACCCATTCTTTCATAAGCTATTTTTAGGCCTAACCTCTTTGTATAAATATACCAAAAAGGGGCATATATTGGCAAAAAGGTAATTTTTACTGTTTTTTTAGAATTGTGTAGTTTTGAAACCATTGTGGTAAATATAGCATTTGCTCCAATAGAGCAAATGCTCTATTTATCACAATGGTTTCAAAAAGTGACTTTTACAGAGGAGTCAAAAGGGGCCAATATGAGGGATAAAGTTGATGCCATTATTGTTAAAGTGATTGTCTCTACAATAAAAACATATTTCTATAACGTCATGAAATATGGTATTTGTTATGTCCAATCATTCTAATGAAAAATGTCAAATTGATCTTATTTCGAAAAATGCCCCTGTGATACAAAATAAACTGTTTTTTGTCATCACAAGTTCTCCCCATAGAGTGTTACTACAAGAGACTTGCACCCAACTTACAATAAAATGTATTTGATTTTCTCTCTTTCAGTGTACAATATGGCTCCACGGTCATGGAAACCTGACTTTAGTTTGGCTGATGCAGTTGATACAGAAACTGTAGACACTGGGGAGGCGGAAGATGACAGGGCCAGTTCAGTAATGGCCTATCATGCATACAGGTACTGAAAGACATTTAAAACCATGTACATGTTGAAATAATGACTGTATGGATGCCCCTTTACTCCATTAACCCATTACCTCATATGCTATTTTTAGATACAACCTCTTTGAATAAATCTACCAAAAAGGAGCAATAACTAGAGATAGGGAAATGTTTTAGAATTTTGTAGTTTGAAACCATCGTGATAAATAGAGCATTTGCTCCTATAAGAGCAAATGCTCTATTTATCACAATGGTTTCACAAAATGACTTTTACAGAGGCGTCAAAAGTCGTCAATATGAGGGAATGGGTTAATACACCCTTCTATGCCCTTGCAAATAGAATAGTCTAGACCCAGATCAGATTGCTCCAATAGGGTCTGCACCGTTTGCTTATGATATGATATAGATATGATTCTACAGTTTCTGCCCTGGCCAAAATTGCCTGTGTCCATATTTTATTATAACAACTGATCTAATATATATTCATATTATTAGTTTACAGAAATATTCACAGTAAAGGATTAATTAGACACATGTTATAATGCTGTTATTAACAAGTGGGGGAGGGGATATTTGGCCTGATATGATAGACATACCTTTGAACATCTGTGCAAACAGAGTAGACCCAGATCACAAGGCTCCTGTAGGAGCTGCCTGATCAGCATCTGCTCTGCTTGCTTATGGAATTAACAGATGAGTACTACCAGTCACTTGCAGGGCTTAAATTACTAATATTTCTCATCCTAGGATGGGTAATGAATTCTCTTTATTCCATAAAATTAAATACACCTTTTCACGGCTTAACAAACAAAGTAGACCCAGATCAGACAGTACCTAATTCTCCACTTTCTGCCACCACCAAAAATGCTGGGTTCATATATCATTATAGCCAGTAGATATTCATACAGTAAATCTTCCTATCAAGAGTATTTACAAGGTAAAAGTTTAACCCTTTCCTTGTTCTATGTTTATTCCAAATTTCCATACCTTCTGAATATTCATGAATAAAATAGTTATAATGAAATATTGAAGGTGAAACAATGTAGCCATTTTAGAAAGTAAAGAAATAGATCTTTTAAATTCCATTAGCAAACAGAGCAGACCCAGATCAGATGGCTCCTATAGGAGCCATCTGATCTGGGTTTACTCTGTTTGCAAATGCATGAAAACGCTTTATATGAGGGAAAGGGTTAACCTAGACTTGTTTTGTTTTCAGTGAGCAACTGGTGTCTGATATAACAGAGAGGCTTATCAGTAGATTTGGGGAGCTTCCTCTTGATGATGACTCTCTCTCTGACAACAGCAGTGGAGGAGGAGGAGCTCACAGGAGTCTGGGGGAGGAGTATAGAACAATGAGGTACAGTGACAATTGTTTGTATCAGACATAATGATGTATAAACATGAGCGGGCTGAATGAAACAGATGATTGCTTAAACCTTTCCTCCATAAATACGCCTTTCTACGCCTCTGTAATAGTCACTTCTTGAAACCATTGTGATAAATAGAGCATTTGCTCCTATAGGAGCAAATGCTCTATTTATCACAATAGTTTCAAACTTCAAAAATTTTCCTTTTCTCTGGTTGATGCTTCTTTTCTGTAGATTTATTCAAAGATATTGGATCTAGAAATAGCCTATGAGGGAATGAGTGAAATCAGTACCAAATGAATATTCATGTAAAAAATAATGACTGTATGTCTGCATTAATTATGTTAAAAATGGGTTATGAACAAGAGAATATTTGGTCCTGGCATAACCTGAAGCAGATTTTTTATTATTCCATAGGCAACAGAGAAGACCCTGATAATACAGTTCCAACAGGAACTTTTGATCTGGGTCTACTCTGTTTGCAAAGACATACTATGAAGAAAAAAATAAACAATTAAGACCTACATTAACTTTCAATTGTGATGTTGGCCATATTATATTTGACAGCTGTAAGCCATTGGTGTGCAATTGTAATAGCAAACATGAACTTTTGAACAAGGTGTAACAGAGACTTCTTATTTGCACAAATGATTATACAGACAAGACTTGTGCAAATGCTGTACTGAACATTACATCCTAAACCAGATAAATTAATTGTTCAGCTTGTGGACTGATTAAATCAACTTGGAATAATGAAGAAATTGGAAAGATTGCAAACTCAAGCTTTCATGTGTTTGTTTTAAAACATGGCAATGTTTTCTGAAATTTTCAGCCGGAGTCAAAGTTCCAGCCTTCACAACTCGCCAATAATATCTGGACGTGGCACTCCTGTGCAATACAGGCCCCAGGCACGGGAATCTAGTCAGCTAGCTGCCCAAACACCCAGAAAGTCTCACCAGGATCTGCCTGTCCAGAGTGCAAGAAAAACAAAACAAGGTCTGGTCAATCAGACACCTAGACAAACGCAACCATTATCTCGCTCTCAGACCCCAAGGCTGTCAGCTTCAAAGAGAGATATCCAGACACCAAGAAGGTCAAAGACTTATCATGAACAACTAGAGAGACCTGTCTCCAGGGCAATTGGTATGTTCATTTTTATTATGCTGAGTAGAGTTTTGTCCACTTTAACCAAGGCTGTTTCTTAAACCCTTTCCTTGTTCTATGGTTATTCCAAATTTCAATACCTACTGAATGGGCAAAATAGTTATAATGATATATTGAAGGTGCAACATTGTAGCCATATTAGAAATTAAAACAACAGATCTTTCAAATTCTATAAGCAAACAGAGCAGACCCTGATCAGAGGCTCCTCTAGGAGCCATCTGATCTGGGTCTTCTCTGTTTGCAAATGCGTGAAAACAGGTTTAAATGAGGGAAAGGGTCAAAGCTTTTCCTGAAGAATATTCATGTATGAAATAATGGCATCATGAGTATTACACTCATGGCATATGTACACATAATTCTGTGGTATTAGTAGAATCTGTAGGGTCAGATCTATTTTTCATAAGCAAACAGAGCAGACCCTGATCAGATGGCTCCCATCCATTCTACTCTGTTTGCAAAGGGGTTTGTATGAGGGAAAGGGTTAACCCATTACCTCATAGGCTATTTTTAGATCATTGAATAAATCTACCGAAAAGGAGCATTAACCAGAGAATAGGAAAATTTTAGAATTTAGTAGTTTGAAACAACTATGATAAATAGAGCATTTGCTCCTGTAGGAGCAAATGCTCTATTTATCACAATGGTTTCAACTAGTGACTTTTGCAGAGGCGTCAATATGAGGGAAAGGGTTAACCTTTTCCAGATGAATAGTCATGTAACAAATAATGATATTATCATGGATATTGTTTAGATGAATATTTATAATGGTATATGAAGACAAGAAAGTTTTGCTTGGACAGAAACTGTGAAATCAGATCTGTATTAATCTAGAAGAAAACAGAGCAGACCTTGATCAGACGGCTCCTACAGAAGTCATCTTATCTGGGTCTACTCTGTTTGTAGAACCCTTTACCTAATTCATGTAAGAAAAACTGACATTATCAATAGCAATACACAGGATTTTTTGGCAGATACTGTTAAATTAGATCTACATGTACATATATCCACAAGCAGAGGGAGTAGACACAGATTAGACAGCTCCCACAGAACCTGTTTTATCTGGGTCTACTCTTATTACAAAGGTGAAAAGGTGATGCTGTGCAGAAGTTATACAGAAAGCTCCCTTTTTCTTGCAGTAAGCAGTTGCTTTATTTAGACCTCAGTATTTATTTACTAAATTGTCCTTTTAAACAGGTTCTACTGTAAAAAATTTAATACATTTCTAATGCTTCTTTGAAATGTTGTTCATGTTCAGTAATGGATGGAAAGGACCTCAGTTTTTATGATGATGTGGGAGAGTCAGACAAGAGGGATCGAGAGGATAATGAAACATTGGACCAGCTCGAGTGGGAACTGGCCTCCCAATCTGGCAGAGTAACAGGTCAGTTATAAAGTGTTTCTGTTGCAATGATTATACCCCCACAAATTTTTTTGAGGGGATATACTGGAATAACCTTGTCTGGCAGTCAGTCGGTCGGTCAGACTGGCTGGCGGGCATTTGGTCCATCCGTCTGTCCATCCACATTTGACCATGGGTAGCTGGAGTTGCAAACTCCTTCTTCAGTTATTAATTTTATATTTGGTATACATAATAACCATGAATAGTAGATGTGCAAGACACAATTTTCATGTGTTTACCGCAGAGTATTGCAGAATTATCTCCCTTTGAACTTTGAGTATTTTTTGGTCATTTGGCTTGAAACATGAGTAATTGGATTTGCGATCAAGGCTGCTGTGCAGGAGTATTAATAGTTCTAGTTTTATACTGTCATTTGAGGCAGTGTGTCACTTAGGGATCACTTTTCCGTCGTCTGTCTGTCTGTCCAGTTTGGATCCAGATGAGATGCTACATTATATGGCATCTCATCTGAATCCAAACTGTTTGCATAGATAATCATGGTTTCACCACCAGCATGCAAAGTTTTAATGTGCCAAAGGTAAAATTGCATTCTCTTGTTTGTAAGTTATTGCTTCACATGCTAAATGATTAAAGTCTGTTTCCTTTTCACTATGTAGCTGAAGGAAAGATATCTCGGATGGAGATCATGGATGATCCGTCGGATACAGACTCTCTTGATGACGGCATGGAGAGTTTCCGCTCAATGAGCAGACTAGGTCAGGATAAAGGTTACGACATCAATAGCAGACTGAGGTAACTTGAATAATTCTTTAACCCTTTCCTTCATCAGGGTTGCCATGCGTCAGGGAAAAGTCAGGGAAATTAAAAAAAATTCAAGGTCAGGGAATTTTGAGAACTGTCAGGGAAATTTGAAAATATAGGCAACTGTCAGGGAATTGTCAGGGAGTTTTGAAAACATGAGAATGAAGGTTAAATATTTTTAAAAATCCATAACGTATTACAGAAATCATGACATAAGGACCGAATTTCGCGATGAAATGTGTCAGGGAAATTTGAAATTATGTCAGGGAAATGTCGGGGAATTGTCAGGGAATTTTGTTTCCTCTGGTTTGTGGCAACCCTGTAATCATATAAATGTGTTTTTCCGCATTTGCAAACAGAGTAGACCCAGATCAGACGGCTCCTATAGGAGCTGTCTGATCAGGGTCTGCTCTGTTTGCTTATGGAATGATATAGATATGATTTAACATGTGTTGTCAGAGTAAACATTCCCTTGAAAATTGTACATTATTAAAATTCAGCCAATAAATATTTATGATGTCTATTTCTTACAAGAATATTGAACAGGTAAAGGGTTAATAACTCTTTTGTCCTAGTGCAGCATCGCCACAGCAGACAATGAATCGTGTGCAAGACCTATCTATTTAACACTTTACCTCATGAATATTCATGTAAGAACGTACGACATCATGAATATTAATTTGTTGATTTATTTATAATAGCATATGAATACAGGATTAATGCCTTACTGCACTTCAGGATCAAGTCAACATTGCATTTCCAAGATAAACTTATGCTGTATATTATGATAAATGCTGTGTTGTATTACAGGATAATTGCTTTAACTATACTTGAGGATAAAGTCAGAACTCAATATAAGCTGTGTGAATTTAAACATTTTCAAGAACAGATACTTTATTTCTCCACCAAACCCTATACTGTGACCACTCTTTAGAATCATCTCGAAGAGACAATTCTAAAGAGTGGTCACAGTATAGGGTTTGATGGAGAAATGACGATTTTAGTATTTGGGTATGCACCTTTATCTCTATCTCTGATAATCCCCCAAATAAATGATTTGATGTGTTTTTGAATAAATACCTGATTGCATTATCAAGATAAATGTTTGCTGTGGATCAGGATAAATACGTCACATATGAAGCAATTCTTCAGGATAAATATTTCTCATATTCTAGTATTGTTCTTTTTGTATTTTCTCAGGAAAGATGAACTGGAAGAGGACCATGATGGTTTGTCTGATGATGATGAAGGCAATGTGAGGAATCTCCTCTAGTCAATGCCAGGACCATCAGAATATAAAACAACAATTCAGAGAATCACAGACACCATCTTATGACTTGAGCCTAAAAACTCTTTCAACAATATTATGGATGAAGTTTTTGTAATAAGCTTTGCTAACAATTAGGATCCAGACGAGAAGGGGTGAAATTAGATATTTGTCAGGATAGAATTCTTAACCCATTCCCACTTAGGCTATTTTTAGACATAACCTTTTGGAAAAATCTACCAAAAAGGAGCATTTACTAGAGAAAAGGAAATTTTTAGAATTGTGTTATTTTGAAACCATTGTGATAAGCAGAGCATTTGTTCCTATGGAGTAAATGCTCTGTTTATTACAATGGTTTTAAAAAAAGTGACTTTTACGGAGGCGCCAAAACGCGTCAATATGAGGGAATGGGTTAATAAGAAATGCAAGAAATAATCATATGTTTTGTGAGAATTTAATCCATTTGCTCCCACGATCCCATGTATGGAACTTAGGCAAACAGTGTAGACTGATCAGACGCCGCATAATGCGGCGGCTGATCAGAGCCTACACTGTTTGCTGATAGGAATTTCAATATAAAACAAAACGAAATTAAAAAATTTGATCATGCACCCCTTAGATAAAAAATGGCCTAATCAAATATATAAGCATGGAAGAATCCACTGGGAGCAAACGGGTTAAGCATTTTACAGACTGAATTGACTTTATAGTGAAAGGGATTTGTGCTAGTTTTGCATTTATTCACAGTTTTAGGATTTCTTGATAGTCTATGAATTTATGTGTCTGCTAAGATGATGGTATATTTCAATTTTAGGACATATTTACATTTAAGCATTAATTAGATTTTATGTCCGTATTATGTAGATTAGGACACATTAATTTTGGTCTGTCTGTCTGCTTGCCTGCCTGCCTGTCTGACTGTATGTCTCTCTATTTCTGTCTGTCTGTCTGTCCATCCATCTGCCCATCCATCCTTCTGTCTGTCTGTCCATAACTTTGTACTGTTATGCATAGAGATTTTATTCTTGGCATGTATACTCACGTTATGCAGTTGCAGCCTTTGAGTGGTGTCATGTCTTCAAGGTTATATGTGAAGCACTTCTTTCACAAACACATCCTGTTTCTATTAACCATTTTCCAGATAGCAACACATTTTGACACATTTGCTAACAGAGTAGACCAAGATCAAATGACCCCTGTAAAAGCCCTCTGATCAGGGTCTGCTCTGTTTGCGCATTAATTTATATAGATTTGATTCTGCAGTTGTTGCCATGGTAATAAAGTCATTCCATTGTTCCTAATTAATATTCATACAGTTGTGACTTCTTACATAAACATTCATTAGATAAAAGATTACAGTAAAAATTCATCAACTTTTAGCCCATATATATATATATATATATATATATATTAAAAAGAGGTCCAGATAAGATGCATTGAATTTAACCCTTTCCTCCATAAATACACCTTTTTACACCTCTGTAAAAGTCACTTAATGAAACCATTGTAATAAATAGAGCATTTGCTCCTATAGGAGCAAATGCTCTATTTATCACAATGGTTTCAAACTTCTAAAATTTCACTTTTCTCTAGTAAATGCTCCTTTTGGGTAGATTCATTCAAAAATTTAAATATTTAAAAATAGCCTATGGAGGAAAGGGTTTAAACCTTTTCAAGAGTATCACCTTTATTTCTCCTCCAAACCCTATACTGTGACCACTCTATAGAAGAGATGCTTCTAACGAGTGGTCACAGTATAGGGTTTGATGGAGAAATGATGATTTTAGTATCTAGGTACGCACCTTTATCTGTAGCTCTGTTAACCCAATCCCTCATATTGACGACTTTTGACGACTCTGTAAAAGTCACGTTGTGAAACCATTGTGATAAATAGAGCATTTGCTCCTATAGGAGCAAATGCTCTATTTATCACAATGGTTTTAAACTACAAAATTCTAAAAAAAAATCCTTTTCTCTAGTTAACGCTCCTATTCGGTAGATTTATTCAAAGAGGGTGTATCTAAAAATAGTCTGTGAGGGAATAGGTTAAACTCAGTACATGTATAGTGCAATACTGTTATAATACAGTGCAATGCAAATACTTACCCATTTAGAAATATTTGAAATGCCTGAACAAAACAAAGAGACTATTAAATACTTAAGGTTCAAAACCAAAGAGTAATAATGAAGCTTTAATTTGTTGTAAATTTCTGTTCTTAGATTATTTGATATATTAGATATTTTCATTCATATAAAAACACAGTTCAACTGTATAGAGGTATATTCATTGATATAGACAAGATTTCTCTCATTTTATACTGCCTTTAAAGACTTTCTTTACAGCTGTTATATTTCATGTTAAAGTTATAAAATTATCTACAAACCCGATATGGTGCACTGCAAACAGCTTAAACTCAGACCAACGTGCAACGTGTTCCTCATGGCAGTTGATTATGAGTCTGCACGGTTTCACTCTTAGAGTTGTGGTGCTTTATCTGTTACCGCTACAGCATAAATCCAGATCAGCTACTATTTAGGAGACTTGGCAGCTGACCTGTATCTGCAGTGTAAGCTATGCATTAATACTGAAGTATTCTGACAGATAAACTTAGGCAAATAGTGCAGACCCAAATTAAACTGCTCCTGTAGGGACCATTTCATCAGGTTCCACACTATTTGCTTCTATGTCAGTCTCATTTAAAGTTATTAAAATGGTACCAAATTGAATTACAGTAAAATCTCGATTATTCGAGCACTAAAATATAAATATGTATATCATTATTGATCTTTAAGACAGGTGGCAGCTTAATGCATGGTGAAAGTCATGCAGAAAGCTCCTATAGAAGCTTTCTGCAAGACTTTCACCACGCATTAAGCAGCCATTTGCCGAAAAAGGTCTAGATTCTTCTTCTGCTGGCAACTTTGTGACGAACTTTGTAAAGAGTTTGGATCCAGATGAGATGCTGAGTAACTTGGCATCTCATCAGGATCCAAGGTGTCAGGAAATGTAAGGAAAAAATACTTTTAGCAATTGAGCAGATATAGTATTTGCAGACGACAATTGTTCTGAGTGCAGAGGGTCAAAAGGTCGTATTTCTCATGACGCAGCTTTTATGTATTTATGTTCATTGAAACATCTCTCATGTGACCACTTGATAAATATCAATAGGTGATTTTAAGCTAAATGCATACCAAAAAGGAGCTTTTAGCATACTTTTGACCCTTCATTAAATTACCACCTTTGAACTAGTTCCTCATATTTACACCTTTGGACGCCTATGTAAAAGTCACTTTTTAAACCATTTTGATAAATACTTAATAGAGCATTTGTTCCATAGGAGCAAAAGCTCTATTTATCACAATGGTTTCAAAACTAAACAATTCTAAAATGTTCTTTTTCTCTAGTAAATGCTCATTTTCAATAGATTTATTTAATTTAAAGAGATTGGGTCTAAAAATAGCTTTAATATGAGGTAATGGGTTAAAACCAAACTTCATACCCCATTTGAGAGAGTTTACTGTATTGCATTTAGTAGAATGTGTATTGTTTATGTGTTAAGTGTTGTGGCCAGAATTTATGTAGTTTCGTTTTAAATTAAAATGTAAAACCTGAAAATTTCTCATTTGTTTTATGCCCTCGCTCTTTAACCCTTTCCTCTATAAATACGCCTTTCTATGCCTCTGTAAAAGTCACCTGTTGAAACCATTGTGATAAATAGAGCATTTGCTCCTATAGGAGCAAATGCTCTATTTATCACAATGGTTTCAAACTACAAAATTCTAAAAGTTTACTTTTCTCTAGTAAATGCTCATTTTGGGTATATTCATTCAAAGAGGTTGGGTCTAAAAATAGCCTATGGAGGAAAGGGTTAAAGGGAAAATCAGTATATGTAGCCATGCCTATCTGTCCGTTCATTCAGCTATCTAATTGCACTTTTCTATCTGGCAAATCTCTAAAGGTATTCGACTTAACCATTTCACCGCCGCAGTCGCATAAATGCACCACGACACATAGTGCAGTCCCAGATCAGACGCCGCTTTGAAAAGGCGGCATCTGATCAGGGACTTCACTATTTGTCTCAATCTCTATTTCTATATATAGTTGGGCATCCAACTGAGGAAAATGTGTCGAGCCATGGCATTAAATAGTAGAATTTGGCATGCACTGGATATGTAATGTTTGATGTCTGAGTAATCAGAAACTGCCCCATGCCACCTGAAATTTTGCCCTTGTTTCTCTTAATTGGGTCAAAGGTCAACTAAGTGCATATTTTATATACGTTATTTGAGAAATCATTATATCTTTACCAATTTTAGGTGTAAAATAACAAAGATGGTACCAAAATGAAGGTTAAACATTGGCCTTTAATTTGCACTTACTTTGTGTAAAATATATAATTTGAATATTCATGAATATTAATGAGAACATCAAAAAACCAGTAAAAAATCATTAAAACCAACATATAACGATGATACATGATGTCATGTCTTCGTCATTATTTCTATTTAACAAATATAAATTACGTTAAAATAAAGGTTAGAAAGACTGCTACTGAAAACAAACTGTATACAGTAATACCAGCTATATATTATGCACACATACTTCTTAAAGTAAAGTGGGTGGGGTAAATAAACACCTAAACAAAACTTTCAGATCTGTTTAAAGTAACTAATTAATTCACTATATTTTTATGGATATTTTCTTGGTTGGTACAATTAACACCATCGCAAAGGATATATAATGTTTGTTGTCTGAGTAATCAGAAATTGCGCCATGCCACCTGAAAATTTGCCCTTGTTTCTCTTAATTAGGTCAAAGGTCAACTAAGTGCATATGTTATATACGTTATTTGAGAAATTAATGTATCTTTATCAATTTTAGGTGTAAAATAACAAACATGGTATCAAAATGAAGGTTAAACATTGGCATTTAATTTGCACTTACTTTGTGTAAAATATATTATTTGAATATTCATGAATATTAATGAGAACATCAAAAAACCAGTAAAAAATCATTAAAACCAACATATAACGATGATACATGTCATGTCTTCGTCATTATTTCTATTTAACAAAAATAAATTACGTCAAATTAAAGGTTAGACAGACTGCTACTGAAAAATACTGTATGCAGTCATACCAGCTATATATCATGCACACATACTTCTTAAAGTAAAGTGGGTGGGGTAAATGAACACCTAAACAAAATGTTCAGTTCTGTTTAAAGTAACTAATTAATTCACTATATTTGTTATGGATATTTTCTTTGTTGGTACAATTAACACCATCGCAAACACATGTTAGTGTGTTTTGAAACTACTTTGAAGCATTTACAGCGAATAGATTTGCACTTGGTTTTGCACCCATAACTTGTTCAATGCAAGCATCAAGTGCAGTTGGTACATTTCCAAACCACTTATAAAGGTTCGACACCATCGTGCTATGTGTTAGTATCAATAACATTAATGTCTGTATCCATTAGCTCAGATCCATATAACAGCTTAACAGTTTGCTCTTGAAAGTTTCAGTTCTAGTACATCCTTTGTTGGTGGAACCAGTTCAAGTGTTTTCTCTACCTTAACCATATTGTGAAAGTCTTGCATCATCTATGGGTTCTCCGTTTAGACACCACACATCAAACATCAAACGTGTGTGCCTTGTCTGACCGTGCATCTCTTTAAATATCTGAAAGCAGATCGGACATGTAAAATATTTCTTCCAACAGGTCTTCTTTCCGATTCTAGTGAAAGCAAGGGTTATGTTACATCGAGTTATTTCATGATACCCTGGCATGTTGGTCCGGCAGACATCTTGAGATTACTTGCGGAAAATACAATTTTGTTTTTCCCAGCCATTATTCAGACTTCAGTGCCTAAAGGTCCAAGATGGTATACATGTATCAGTACAAGCAGTACATCAAAATCTTGGCATTTGACAACTATCCAGCATTGGCCCCTTTCAAGAAGGCATCCAAGCCATGTATCCACCTCGTCATGATTTGATGGCAGATGGGACAATTCATGTCTGCACTTGTCTTGAATGACGATATTCAAGCGTATCTGTTGAATACTGCAATACTAGTATACTACATCAACTCTGTGTTTGTGTCTTCTGCTTCTTATTTAGTCATGCTTTGCCGCTTTAAAGCAGGCATACTCGCACCATTGTGATATGCACATAGGTGAGGGAGGGTCCAACGTGCAAGTTAAAATAACAGGTTAAAACATTGCAAACAGAAGAAGAGTACATGACATCTAAAATCTTAACCTGGACAGTTGGGAGCTATCACTTGATGTTATGGTAGCTTATTCCAGATGCTGTTGACAGAAGAGTGGAAGGAATATTCCCTCAGGAAAATGGTCCTGCAAAACCTTGGAACGAATCATAAGGAATGACATCTGGTAGGTGCACCGTAAGGGAGGCCTTTACTTGTTTCTGTCTCTGTTTTAGCAAATCGTGTTGAACATGGCACCAATGCTGAGCACTTGTTTTGCAGTAATGCAAAATTACATATATGGTAGCTCTACGTTGGATCATCTCCACATGCGTTGTCATGGCCTTGGTGTGTTGATCCAAAACAAAAGATGTGCACTCAACCTGCAGACTGATCAGGAGTTTGTAACATGCCTCCTTGGTTGACTTTTTGGAGGCTCCAAGGTTCCTGCTTAGAACGGATGTGGATCAATTTGCCTCCTTTATGACCATATCGACTCGGGATGTTCAAGACAATTTCAAATACAGTTATGTCCCAAGTTATTTTGCCCTCTTTGTAGTCTTCTGTTTCATGCTATGGACAGTATAACTAGTCTCTATGTTGTTGGTGATAAGCAGGACCTAGCACTTCTCTGCATTGAACCCAGTCTCTTCCCTTTTCTACAGACTGCCGAAGTCATTCTGGAAGACGTCTGCATCTTCTATTGACTCGGCACAAAATTGAGGCATCAGCAAAGAGTCGACATGAAAAGTGTGGTCATCATTGCATTCAAGGGAATAGAAAGGACTAAGAACAGCACATTGATGAACACTTGATGCTATCGGTACTGACTCAGGGGAAACACCCTCCAGCGTGATTTGTTGGCTGTTGGATACAATCAAGCATTTTGCATTACACATCATAGTGTTGGAGCTTAAGAAGAAGGTATCTGTAAGATACTTTGTAAAACGTTTGCGTCAATCTGATAGGATTGGTCCAGACCTGACCCAAGGTCATTGACCATGTTGATTGATTAGTTGTGTCTCACAGACGCGCTGCTTCCGGAGTCAATGCTGGTATGGGTTGATGATGTAATGGTAAAACCAGGTTACTGTATATGATGTATTCTAGAATCTTACATGTGACAGAATTTAGGGACACATGCCAATATTTTGAAGGGGTTATTCTTGACCATTGTCTTGTATATATGATTAACACGAAATATTCCAGTCACTGGGGACTTTATCCTGGTCGTAAGGCCTGGAAGATCAGAACAAGAGCAGGAGCCAGTGAATGTGTCATCTCTTTCAAGAACCTTGATAAGATGGTGTCTGGACAGGTAGCTTTGTGGAGATTAAGGTCATTAAGAAGCTTGCAGACATGAATAGGAAGGGCATTCGAATAAGGATACTCTCAAACGACACAAATGAGAGATAGGATCTCATGTGTAAAGACAGAAAATTACTGGTTCAGTATTTTAACTTTGATATGTGTATCAACATTGTTAATGGCACCATTTTTCAGTGGTGCTATTCCCGAGCTGTCACATTTCTTGCCTTGCTCCTAACAAAAGTGTAAAGCTTCTTACAGCTGGTATCTGTCACTAAGTCAATCACATACCCATCATGAGCTTGAGCCTCCTTGCACTTCTATGCAAGTTTTCTGTAGCCCCTTGTATATGCGCCAGTCCTTCTGTACCTTGGTCCTCAGCACTATTTGTACGCACATTTCTTCTTTCGTGAGAAACGGCGGGTGATTGGGTTCCATCATGGCTGGCTGAACCTGGTGGATGTCAACTCAGAAGGGACCACTGAATATATCACAAAGAGTACAGATTCGTAAAGGGACTGATTTTCCAAGTGTGCTGCAAACTCAGCCATTTTGATGGCCATAGAACATGTATTAGCCTCTTTCGAAGGGTGGACAAGATATGGGATAGGCTTCCTTCGTGAAGGAAAGATATGTTTGTCAGAACTCACTTATTCCAGGTATTGAGGTATATCTGATAACTAGTGATTGCTTGTGGCAATAACATATAGATTGTTGTCATCACGGATAGGGAAGGTTACTCATAGCTAGCGGCACTGAATATGCCTATGAGTTCATTGTTGAGTTAGAGTGGGTACCTATGGAAAGTAACTGTTAAAATGGCCAATTAATATCCGGGATATTCATGTCCCCACAAATGTACAAAGGGTTTTGTCATGGGTACTGCAGGTTTAGGTAAAATATTTAAATCCATTATGTAAAAACATCGCCATACTCACCAGGAGCTATGGTGTTTCAATCGCTAATGATACAAACAGCTACAAACAGCTAATATTAGACATAGTGTACTATAAAACATACCAATATTACACTGAGATTATGGCAATAAGAGACTAATCTTCTGGCGTTTCATTATCATCTCTAAATGATATATTTGCGTGAAGAGGCACTATAACTTGCACAGATTTGCATCAAAGTTTATATTGTATGATAATGTACCGTACAAGTATTTAAAACGATATTTTCCGAACTTGCAATCATCACAGGTCACTCAAAACTTTCTGAAATGCACCATAAATAGTTCTATACTTACTGTGGAGACATTGCTAAGAAATTAAATGCAAAAAAGTATTGAAATTGTCAAAATTACGGCTATGTTATACTATATAGAGATTTTATTACATGTTTGCACTCATTTGACCTTTGACCTAGTTTCTGACCTTCAAAGAGGGTTTTGGCAGTGGCATGGGCCAAAACCATAAATGATTAGTATCCGGCAACACAATTATGGTATTCAAACATTTCTACTAAAAAATGCCATGGACCTCGAAAAATAAGCGACTTTTTGCACATCGGATTGCCAACTAATACATGTATGTATAGTTTATGTGCTTTATTCCTTTGAAATTTGCATTTATTTATCTCATTTCCTTATTTTACTGAATGATTTAACAAACTTGGATTGCAGACGACAATTAGAAATTTGGCGCCGAAAGGGTTAATGATATAATACTTGGTAGGATGGTTTATCATTATGTGATGATGCACACCATGTATCCATGTGTCAGATTTTACAGCTTCACAAGTCAGTTTGTGACAATTGCTACACCTTTGAATTAGACTGACGGTAGTAGCAAATAATGAAGACCCTGATCAAACGGATTCATCAGGTGACGTTTGATCTGGGTCTGCACTATTTGATTGATATTGTCCTGATATAACACAAACGATTGTCCTTGTCATAGGCCATATCATAGCTAATTGGCACGTAGTAACGCGGCGCATACATCTCCTTTTGATGTGTTTCTCATTTTACCTCATATAAGATACAGTAAGAAACCTTCTAACGCGACCGCTTTACGAATTGACATACATACATTTTCAACCCATTCCCTCCTAAACTATTTTTAGACTCGACCTCTTTGAATAAATCTACCGAAAAGGAGCATTAACTATAAAAAAAAAATTGAGAAGTTTAGAATTGAGTAGTTTTGAAACTACATGTATTGTGATAAATAGAGCATTTGCTCCATAGGAGCAAATGCTCTTTTTCTCAAAATGGTTTCAAAAAGTGACTTTTAAAGAGGCGTTCAAATGAGTAAGCAGGAGGGAGCGGGTTAAAGGGGGCAAATGCTTAATACATGTTGAAATGAATGCAGAAAGCTTTTTGCATGAGCGTTCTACATAACGCATCTTACATGAAAGTACTACCTGTCTTTAAGACCCAGGACAGGAGCCGCCTGATCTGGGTCTATCCTGTTTGGAAAGGCGTACGAAGACGTGTTTGGGGAGGAAACTCAATTTATTTATGTAAGAAATATCAACATCATAAGATATTTATTAGCTAGATTTTTATAATGACGTATTCAACGCGTAAATATTTTTTATGGTAGAATCAGCTCTGTATAATATAAGCAAACAGAGTAGACCCTACAGAAGCCATCTGATCTGAGTCTGTTTTGTTTGCAAAGTCGTCTCTATCATGTATAGGGTGCTACAGCATGGTGCAAGTTCAAAGAAAGGTGCACTGGGATTTAGAAATAAGTCAAAAATATCTCCGTAGACTCCAAGGTGTTTATTTATTATTTATTATTAAATTGATTGCCACCATAAAATAACATTGCATGAATCTTACTACAGCAGTAATGTTGGTTAAAGCGTTGGCTTGAATTAAACATTTAAATAATAGATATTCAAAGTGAAGCAAGTCCATCACTGCTCAACTATATGGTCTGTTCAATATGAAAGGCTTAATAAATACACATTTCTACATCTTTGTAATAGCCACTTCTTGAAACCATTGTGATAAATAGAGTATTTGCTCCTATAAGAGCAAATGCTCTATTTATCACAATCGTTTCAAACTACAAATTTCTAAAGTTTTCATTTTCTCTAGTTATGGCTCCCTTTCGGTAGATTGATTCAAAGAGGTTAGATCTAAAAATAGCCTGTGATGTAATGGTTAAATCTGCGAGAGGCGTTTGAATGACAAATAGTGCAGACCCAGATCAGAGGGATTATCGAGAGCTCATCGCTGTTTGCAAATGCCAGTACATCCTTTTCATGCATTCTAAGAGTTAACACGTTAAAGGTAATCTTGAGTAACTATTGCAAAGTAAAGAAAAACATTCCACGTAGATTGGTAAATTAAATATTGTATTGCCAATTCGTATACACAAATATCTTCAAGTGAATAGTTTACATACTATGATCAGTAGACATAATACTCAATGGAACATAAATAGAGATATTTTTTCAAAGTTGGTCTAAAAACAATTTGCAAACATTTACAACGACCCCCCTCCCCCCACCCCAATTCAATTGTTTACGATGAAAATTAATCTTTTCACTGACAGTGGCGAATCTTTGAATTTGGATCCAGATGAAACACCGAGGATCTCAAGTGATTCTGTTTCTTGAAAGAAAATTGAAGATTATCAAACAAAAGAGCACAGCATGTGGGAGCCAATGCCCGTCTGTCAAGACATTTTAACTGTTTATTTCCTAAGTTCATGCTAAGGGGCATACTTGTGTAAAAAAAAACCTTACAGAGTTATGATCCTTAGTCAGATTGTAGCCCTTGTGATGGCGAACAAGTGTGTGAAGTTTCATAAGATTTGTTTGAATAGTTTTAAAACAACAGCCAACATTAACGCTTTTTGTTAAAGTTTTAAAAAATAGGTCAAAGTTCAAAGGTCAAGACCAAAAGTCAGAAAACGTAACTTTGATGACACGGCCTGTTACCAGGGATTCACATATATGTATGAAATATGAGAGCCCTGCTGATTAGGGTTTCAAAATGACGGGACATCTTAAATTTTTAGCTCATCTGTTTCGAAGAAATCACAAGCTATTGTCGTAACTCCAGCGTCCGCGTTGTCGTCGTCGTCCGAAATCTTAATATTGACCATAACGTCTTCAATTTTTCATTTACAACCTTCAATTTTGGTATGCATGTTCATCTTGACAAGGCCTAGCCACACATACCAAAATGATAACAGACGAGCGTTGGCACCCGCTTGCGGTGCTCTTGTTATTTCCTAAGTCCATAAAGAAGTATTTTTATTAATTCTGTAAATATAATTTGTAAATGAAAGTGAATTTGAAGGACCAATTTTTTTATTCCCCCGGGAGGGATATTGTTTTTGCTCTCTCTGTCTGTTGGCTTGTTTGTTTGTTTGTTTGTTTGTTCCCAACTTTAACGTTGGTGATAATTTTGTAGCTATTGCACATACATACTTAAACCTTGGCATGCATGTGCATCTTATGGAGGCGAATTTTATGGGTGACTTATTAAGGTCAATGTCATACATCAAGGTCAAAGGTCATACTAGGGACATAGTGTTCACAAACACATCTTGTTGTTCGACTTCTAGTTATTTGAGTTCGATATATCGATGTTCCAATGTACACGTGATGCACGTGGGTTTCTTCTCACTGCCAAACCATTTTGTTGTGAACTCTCTTTAGAATCATCCGTCCTAAGCGGTCATTCATTTATTGAACATAACAGTGTTAAAAAGCAGGTGGTTGCTTAATACAGGGCAAACGTCAAAGTGAGCGTGACTTTCTTCATCTTGCATTAAGCAGCCCCCTGTTTGAAAGTATCTAAATTCTTCTTTACTAGAATTCCGGTTAAGAGTGTGTTTAATGTATATGTTATATACATGTTACTATATCATTACTTTCCTCTGCTTCAGATGTCGCTGAACACACTGCTTGTAAATCTGTGAATGAGTGTCACTGAAAGTATACAAACATTTATTAGATTAATAATTTACCTCGTGAATATTTGTGTATAATATAATTGTTATATATATATATATCAATTAACCCGATTGTTTACAATACATTTGATGAATTGATTTTTTACTACATGTTTCAAAATATGTTATGCAGTCGGGCACCTTTTCCGCAAGTTAAGCCATCAGTTTGAAATCTCGATATAAGGGAAGTAACTCGTGCTGGTAGGATAAAAATGTTTTCAGATGCGGTTGCTTGCCTGTGTTGTAACATCGCCTTTCGTTATCGGACGATATATCAATTTGTACTAGAAAAAGACGCAATCAGGGGCGGGATAAATTATTGAATTGTTACAAGGATGCTGTGTATCTGTACCCTGGAATCCATATTATTTTGTGACAATGTCGCTGATACGTAATAACATAGAAACCGACACTGATATTATTATAAAAAGGCGTCGTGAGCCTTCAACAATGTGAACCTTTAAAAACCTTCTCCTCTGAATATACAGGGTTCTCAGCCTTCATCTTTGGCACATACATGTAGCATCATCTTTAGGTCCTCTACAAAAAGTTATATAAATTATGTCCCTGGGGTCAAAATTGGCCCCGCCCCAGGGGTACATTGTTTTCTATAGGAACATATAGTGAAAACTTTGAAAATCTTCTCCACTGATTGTCTGGTGAGCGCTTCAGGGCCATTCTGGCCCTCTTGTTATACTAATAAATATAGTCTAATAAACGGCATGGAGTTCAATGCTAATACCAAAGACAACCGATTCTACTTGCTAATACGCCCAGTCTGCTGACATTAATTTTCATGTTAACTCATTCCCTCCTAGACTATTTTTAGACCCAACCTCTTTGAGTAAATCTACCGAAAAGGAGCATTAACTATAGAAAAGAAGAATTTTTGAATTGTGTAGTTTTCAAACCATTGTGATAAATAGAGCATTTGCTCCTATGGAGCAAATGCTCTATTTATCACAATGGTTTCAAACTGTGACTTTTACAGAGGCGCCAAAAGGCGTCACTAGGAGGGAATGGGTTAATACTCAAGCCTACTGATTGATATCCCATGCTAATATTCCAACATACTGTCTGTTTCATGCAAAGACGCAAGATAACCTAAGTTGCGACTTATACGCCAGCCTATCGACATATCATGTTAGCACTCAAGGCTCCTGGCTGACGTTTCATACTAAATTAAAACCTCTCCTAAGCGGCCATCAAAATCAAAAAGAGGTGTAATTATGGGTTTGCAAGGCAGGTGGTAGGCTTATGCAGGTTAAACGTAATGCAGAATACTGCATTACTTTTGCCCATTGCTCATCTCCTACAGGAGCTTTCTGCATTACTTTTGCCATGCATTAAGCAAACACCAACCTATTAAGACTCCTGTGTTCAATAAATGAATGGTCGCTGGAGACATGTTGTACTGTATGTACATGTACATCAATGTATATCCTAGTGGAGCTTTCTACATGACCTTTTCCCTACATTAACCCTTTCGCTGCCAAACTCTGTCGTCTGCTAACTTTGTCGTCTGCTACAAATTTTCATTATTTTGATTTTCTTCATTTTTGTTTCAAAAACATAGTAACAGTAACAAGTAGTTTGGATCCTGATGAGACGCCGAGTTACTCGGCGTCTCATCTGGATCCAAACTGCTTGCATAGGTAATCACAGATCCGGCATTGGCAGCGAAAGGATTAAGCTGCCACCTATTTCGAATACCGATGTATCCAGTGTATCCAGTACGCCTATAACTGCATCTCATTGGTCTCAACTTGTTACTGCTTGGTTTTCCTGTTATGTATGTTATGTAACCCTTTACTCCATGAATATTCATATAAAACTAATGATACTATGAATATTAATAATTAGATTAAAATTAAAAATGGCACATGAACAATGTAATGTTTAGACATGGCAGAAACTGTAAATAGAATCATATCTACATGTATATTATTTCACGAGCAAACAGAACAGACCCATATCTGACGGCTCCTACGAGAGTCGTCTGATTCGGGTCTACACTGATTGCAAAGTCGTAGAAAAGCAAATTCATGGAGTAAATAGTTAAAGAAAGTAATGGAGAAAACACTTAACCCTTTCCTTATTTACACACCTTTTCACGCATTAGATACTGTAGACTCACTTCTTCTTATGCGAGGTTTTACTGCGTACTTGCTTATACTGTTTGTACTTGACTGGAATAAACTGTTCTGGATTAAATGGCTGTAATATAAACACGAATCTTGACTTACGTCCAATAAGCAGTTGACTGGACAAAACATGAACGTCCTTGCCACTTGAATCATTCAACAGATGCCGCACGTTATCTAGACTGCCATTACAAGGCGCCGGTGTTACATCAAGTAAATGGCACATTAACGGGTATACGTCTACGGAGTGAAACTCACTGGAGACGAAGCCTTTCTTGAATGCCGGACCCAAGGCCATAAACAGTGGCCTCATCGAGGGCACCTTGACAGGGTCATAACCGTGTACCCCGACTGTATAAAATTTAAAAAAAATCTCTACAGCAGGAGCCCAATTGTTAAACCATCTACTCCATAAATACACATTTCTACGCCTTTGCAAACAGAGTAGACCCAGATCAGACGGCTCCTATACATGTAGGAGCCGTCTTATCAGGTTCAGCTCTGTTTGCTTATGGGAAAAAATATGGATATGATTCTACAGTTTCTGCTTCGGTACAAATTTCATTCATTAATAGATCTATGCAATTTTAAAAAGATACCTTATTAATATTCATGACGTCATTATTTCTAACATGAATATTCATAGAGTAAAGGTTTAAATGCGTTTATCTTATCGTTTTATCTTATATTGGCACAATTTCACTAAGCAATTTCCATACAGTCATTATTTCTTAACCATTTCGTTGCCAATGCCGGATCTGTGATTACCTATGCAAACAGTTTGGATCCAGATGAGACGCCGAGTGACTCGGCGTCTCATCAGGATCCAAACTGTTTGTTACTGTTACTATGTTTTTGAAACAAAAGTGAAGAAAATCAAAAAAATGAAAATTTGTAGCAGACGACAAAGTTAGTAGACGACAGAATTTGGCAGCGAAAGGGTTAATGAATATTCATGACGTAAATATTAAAGGGAGACCACGTGGGCTGATGTTGCAAAATTACTCAAAGAATAATATTCACAAAATGCATACGCATGTTAGATATTACTATTACATGTACACACATACAATTGATCATGAAATAAAAGATACCATACCTTACCGATACCGTACTCTTTAATTTCTGTCTGACCCAAATTTTAATGGACCGGAAAATATGGCGGGAAATGAGCTCATTTTATATAAACTATAGATAACTGAGAATTTCCCGCTAAATTTTCCCGCTCCTGAATTCATGACGGAGACAAAAGTGAAAGAACCACATTCTAAACCGTACATTAAAATTAGTATCAAAACTGGTCTTTCAGACAGTTGGTAGTTTAATGCAGGTTGAAAGGCATGAGGCTCCTAGAGGAGCTTTCTGCATGACTGTCACCCTGGATCAAACGAGGATTTCCGATTGCCCACGTGTGATGTCCTCAAATCAATCAATATTTGTATCTAATTCCCCACAAAGCAATAAGTCAAATGAAGTCTGCATGTCGATATTTATAAACCTAATATAGAACGGAAGCAATACAGAAAGCTCATTTTGGAGCTTGATGTATTACTTTTCTTCTGCATTAAGCAGCCTCCTGTTTTTGGGATCTGTGTGTTAACACAGATACCAAATCTACCGAAACGGCGAGAGCAAATCAGCCGGTCCTCACGAAACGATTTACTCAGATGTGTAATGTAGTTAGGTAATCAGCTGAACTTATTACAAAAAGTACTATCGTGGACCGTTTTTTAAGACAAGCAGTTACTGTATTTGATCATTTTTTCAACAAATATGACGAATATTTTTAAAATGAGGCGATATTAATAATATTGGGGTATTTATGCTCACTTATACACGAATCAATTTTTGATTAATTGATCGCCGCCATTTTGAATATCACGTGACTTTACGCCATAGGGAAACGCAACCTCCAACGCAGTTATCTCCCCTAATAGACCGCAGGCGTGGTGACAAGGGAGATCACTGTGAGGAGTTTGCAAATCGAGTAGGAGAATGAAAACTTTACGCAGAATTTGTTTACCAGACACGCATTTTGGATGAGCTTGAAAATCGTAAGTACATATACATACAAACATTAACGCTTAGGTTATCATTGTCTTCTATTTATAGTTCTGCTATGACTTTCGTGAACACGATTTATTATCTTGAATCTTCCGAGTTATTACAATGCTGTGAAAGAATATCTGCAGCGCCTGCGCTATTAAGTTTTTAACTTATTCATCCCTGATACTTTAAGTTAAACCCCTTCCTCCATAAATATGCCTTTTTACGCCTTTGCAAACAAAGTAGACGCACAACAGGTTTCTGAACGACTCGGCACCAAACTAACCGGGTCCCTAGACAATTCGGCCCCAAAACGATTCGACACCATGGTCAACTCGGCCCCTCCCAAAAATTTACCCTAGACGATTCGGTACCTATTTATTTTCATGAGTTTTTGTTATCAAATTTACATTTTCCCTGTCAATCAAGCAATAAAATGAACTTATAAGGTGGATACAGATCATCATTATAAATTGTTATTACGGAACACAGAATTGGATTAAATCTATACCCGTAAATTTTTCGCACCAGTTTTGAAAACTTACAGGGATGACAGTTTTATTTGTTATAATAACAAATAAAACTCGTCTCAGTACTTTTTCAACTTATAAGGGCCGGCATTCTTCTTGGGGGTTTTAGACCTTAGAAATAATATGTATTATCATCACAAGGCAAACAAAAATATGAACAGTATCTTCTGCAGGGGCAATCTGATCTGGGTCTACTCTGTTTGCAAAGGCATAAAGAATTAAACTTATCATACCTGCAAGTAATTACCACCTGACTTTTAGGCATAATTAGACATGCTTTGCCAAATTGGTGGTCAATTTAAAGAGGTTTTATACTGTACAATGGTAATTTTCGTGGATCTACTCGTAGACATTGTTATAATGGTTTTGCACTAATTTCTCATGGTAGTTGTCTGATCAGGGTCTGCTCAGTTTGCTTATAATAATATTGTGTTATATAGATCAAATTCTATGGTTCTGTCTGTACCAAAATACCCTTTGTTAATAATATGCAATTTAAAAAAATTATCCAATAATATGATACCAATGATGTCATTAACCCTTAAATGAATATTTAAACAGAGAAAGGGTTAATTTATGGACATATAGTGAAATCTGAAGAAAATTTGTACAAGGCCTTCCTATATTGTTGTTATCCTGGTAATACACACTGAGAAAGTTAGACATTCTGACCAGCCAGGTGCTTTAGTATCATTTATATGCATTTAGGCATGTGAAAAAAAAGGTGAATGATGTGTACAATTTTAAATATAAAATGTTTTATAGTCATTTACTCAATCAACAGGCCTCTTAACCCTTTCCCTGTTCTATGTTTATTTCAAATTTAAATACCTATACTGAATATTCATGAACAAAATAGTTATATGAAATATGGAAGGTTGAACATTGTAGCCATTTTGGAAAGTAAAGGAAAAGGTCTACAAAATTCCATTAGCAAACACAGCAGACCCTGATCAGACGGCTCCTATAGGAGCCATCTGATCTGGGTCTACTCTGTTTGCATATGCGTGAAGACACATTATATAAGGAAACGGGTTAATGCCTTTGCAAAGAGCATATATATCCATATCAGATATAGTATATATATCAATATAAGAGCTCTCAGATCAGGGTCTGCTATGTTTGCTTAAGTTATGAAATAATTAAGATGATAATACAGTTTCTAGCATGTTTAAAACAGAATTGTCTGTAGTGTCATTATAAATATTCAGTTAATATCAACTATAAATGTAATTATTACATTTGTTATTATAAATAGTAACATTTTTACGTTATAAATGATCCAATATCATTTAAAAAAAATAGAGTTGTGTGGTCTGAGCAGACCAATACAGACCTAGCAACGGACCAATAACAGATATTGTGCCCGCTGCCAAGGTAATCATTCTAAATCTATATCAACAGAACCCTGATATGCGATGAAGGTCTAATTTTGCTCCGATGATGCAAATGTTATCAAAGTTCTCGTACACAGTATACCGAATAGTCCCCAAACCATGGCTTTTACAAAGACAATCCTCACCCGATTCGATTCAAATTTACATGCCCAATACATGTGCACGTACCGGTGAATAAAAAGAGCACTCTGTCCGCTCTTTCCAACGCCAAGTTTTGAATAATATGAACCCGTCATAATGACGTCATCTAAGGACTGTGTGACTTGATAGTGCTGATTCTTTCAATCCTTTGAGAATCTATTGCACCTAGTACATGGAGATCCAATTTGACCCATAAATGTAATAAACAGGTTATTACACAGGTGACTATAGGGCCGCAGAGTGATATAGTCCCTTACCTTGATATAGTAACTCGGGCTAAGCCCTCGGGCCAATTGCAAGGTGGCGGGCCAATATATCACGCTGCAGCTTTAGTCACCTGCGTAATAACCGCTATTTGTTTGTTGCGGCCCTAGTCACCTGCGTAATAACCCCTATTTATTTGTTATATGAATATTTATAGTGTAGGGGATTAAGAAATATTTCCAGAAATACATTTTAATCATAAACATTAATTTTATTTGCAGGGGACAGTAATTTCGACAAGATTCCAAACAACAAGGGACCTGACACGCCAGTTTTCTAACAAAGCCCACTATGCTTTAAATGCCACAGAAATGGAGAATAATATTGCTTTATTGACAAAGAGCTTTCAATGTCGAAACACAGTAATTGTCGCCACAAAGCAAGACCAAATCAATGAAACATTTTTATCAACATCCAAACAAGATTTCCCAATACTGATCTAAGTATGAAAAGCTTGATCAGCTGGTGCTGACTTTGTGATATACGAATTGTTAAAATCTACTGAACTACTTTAGATACTAGCAGCCAGTGTTTGCTGATCTCCAGATGGAACAGTAGTTGGTTAAAGATTGTCGGAACATTGAAAAGCTTTAGACTGTGTGACTTGATAGCGCAGTCAGTAGAGTGTTAGCATGGTAAGCCACAGGCCCTGGATTCAAGTCCCAGTCGAGTCACAACTTTTTCACATGTACCAGTTTATTGCAAAACAATTTAGTCAAAGACAGTATGATGGTAATTCTAAACGGATAATTAAATAGAATATGTTGGCATGCTGAGAGAGATGGGCAGGACTCTGAAGCATGATGTTTGTCAACAACTTGGACATATTAAAAAGCAGAAAGGACTATCAGAAGCTATCCCAACGTTTTGTAAAATGAGCAACCAACATGTCTCAGAATGAACCTAATGAACTACTTGGGATACAAGCAATCAGTATTTGTTTGTCGACCCTGTAGATGATGCTCAGTTTGTAAAACCATGCAGAGTTGTCATGCCATGGTCACAGTGATCAAAACTTGATCATAGCAGTTTAGCCTTTACTCCATGAATATTCATGGTAAGAAATTATCATATGACATGAATATAAATGGGTTGAGTTTTAAAATTTTGCAACATCATTTTTAAAACAGGGGTTTTTGGCCACAGCAGAAACTGTAGAGCTAAATGTATGTTATGTCAGAAGCAAATAGAACATGCCCTGATCAGATGACTCATATAGGCAGAGGTACAGATAAGGGTGTGTTCCCAAATACTAAAATCGTCATTTCACCACCAAACCCTACACTGTGACCACTCTTTACAATCGTCTCGTCTAGAAAATTACTGAAGAGTGGTCACAGTATATAAGGTTTAATTGGTGGATAAATAAAGGAGCTATTCTTGAAAATGTAAAGGCATCTTATTTGGAGCTCTGTATAAGAACTGTCTGATGTGGGTCTACCCTATTTGCAAAGGTGTAGAAAGGCGCATTTATGGAGTAAGGGGTTAACACAGTATGAGTGGTATATAAGGAACTAGACTGACAACACCCAGATGGTGATATATATATATATATATATAAGAGCTGAATATCTTGGCAAAAAGAGTATACCCATAGCAGACAGATGTGGGAGACTAGGAGCCGTTTGATTGGGTCTGCTCTTTTTGCTAATAGAATAATGTATAGATTAAAGTTTCTGCCATTACCAAAATTCCTGTTAAACGTTATATCAAGAATAATATTACAATCAATGTTCATATTGTCATTATTTCATGTAGCAATGGGTTTAGAGACATAATTTATCTGACAATGTTCAATACTTTATGTCAATAAAGACTTTATTCCATGAATATTAATATTAATTTATATGTAAGAAAGTATGACATCATCATGATTATGAATATTAATTAGGTTAATTTTTGTAAAAGCACATGGACACTGGAATATTTTGCCATGGCAGAAACTATAACCGTATAGATCTACATGTATATTATATCTAAACCCTTTCCCTGTTCATTATTCATTTAAGAAATATTGATGTATCATGAATATTTATATAAGTTGAATGTTAATATAAACCTTCTAAGGAATTTTTTACTCTGAAAAGAACTATAGAATCATATCTATATCATGTCTGACAGTCAGGTCAAGTAAAGAAGAGCAGACCCTGATCAGACAACAACTATAGGAGCCGTCTGATCAGGATCTACTCTGTTCGCAAAAGTGAAAAGGCATTTGGTAAACCCTTTCCTCCATAAGGCTAAGGCTTTGCAAACTGTTAACAGAGTAGGTCCAGATCAGGATCTACTCTGTTCGCTCATGAAATAATATATTTAATTGCGATTCAGGACAATTGCCGATTCTCCTAGGACAGATTGCCATCGCATACAAGTATGTTAAAGTCACTTTTTTAAACCATTGTGATAAATAGAGCATTTGCTCCAAAGGAGCAAATGCTCTATTTATCTTAATGGTTTAAAATCTACAAAATAATGAACATTGTATTTTATATCCCCACAAACAAAGTTTTGGGGGGTTTACTGGAGTAACCATGTCCATCCGTCTGTTCATCTATCCGCCCGTCTGTCAGTCCGTCCATTCGTCCAGATCATAACTTCCAAAGTATAAAAGCTATTGACTTCAAACTTCATATACAGATAGATCACATGGACTGCAAATGCATTGCACAATGTTCGTAACTCTGTCTTCAGTACTTCTGGAGTTATTGCCCTTGTTTATTTTTCTCAAAATTTAGCTTGTCCGGATCATAACTTTCAAAGTGTAAAAGCTATTGACTTCAAACGTCATGTACAGATAGAACACATTGACCACAAATGCTTTGCACAAGGTCCATAACTCTGTCTTCATTATTTCAGGAGTTATTGCCCTTTGTTATTCTAGTGAAAATCTGGTTTGTCCGACTCATAGCTTCAAACATATAAAAGCTATTGACTTCAAACTTCATATTGAGATAGATCACATTCACCAAAAGTACAGTGCACACGGTTAGTAGCTCTGTCTTCAGTATTTTTGGAGTTATTGCCCTTTGTTATTTTTTTTTTAAAATCTGGCTTGTCCGGATCATAACTTTCAAAGTATAAAAGCTATTGACTTCAAACTTCACATACAGATAGACCACACATTGACCACAAGTGCAGTGCACAATGTCCATAACTCTGTCTTCAGTGTCTTTGGAGTTATTGCCTTTTGTTATTTTTGTCAAAAATTGGCTTGTTTTAATAAACAAAGCTTTTTTATACGCCCACCTAATAAAGGTGGTCGTATATTGTCGTGGCCCTGTCCGTCCGTCCGTCCGTCCGTTCGTTCGTTCGTTCGTTCGTCCGTCAACATTTTGTTTGTCCGCTGTTTTCTGGGAAAACTATTTGACAGATATTAATGAAACTTCACACAAATGTTAAATGCATCAAGATCTGTAGCTGAGTGGATTCTGAGGTTCATTTTATTTTTCATTTCAGAGTTATGGCCCCTGTCTTTAAAAAATATGCAAATAGTTTGTCCGCTGTTTTCTGGGAAAACTATTTGAGAGATATTAATGAAACTTCACACAAATATTTAATGCATCAAGGATCTGAAGCTGAGTAGATTCTTAGGTTCATTTGATTTGTCGTTTTGGAGTTATGGCCCTTTTACTTAAAAAATAATGCAAATACATTAAAAAATAGTTTGTCTGCTGTGTTCTGGGAAAACTATTTGACAGATATTAATGAAACTTCACACAAATGTTTAATGCATCAAGATCTGAAGCTGAGTTGATTCTGAGGTTCATTTGATTTTTCATTTCAGAGTTATGGCCCTTGTCCTTAAAAAAATATGCAAATAGTTTGTCCGTTGTTTTCTGGGAAAACTATTTGAGAGATATTAATGAAACTTCACACAAATGTTTAATGCATCAAGATCTGAAGCTGAGTTGATTCTGAGGTTCATTTGATTTGTTGTTTCGGAGTTATGGCCCTTTTACTTAAAAAATAATGCAAATAGTTTGTCCGCTGTTTTCTGGGAAAACTATTTGACATATATTAATGAAACTTCACACAAATGTTAAATGCATCAAGATCTGAAGCTGAGTTGATTCTGAGGTTCATTTTATTTGTCGTTTCGGAGTGATGGCCCTTGTCCTTAAAAAATATGCAAATAGTTTGTCCGCCGTTTTCTGGGAAAACTATTTGAGAGATATTAATGAAACTTCACACAAATATTTAATGCATCAGGATCTGAAACTGAATTGATTCTGAGGATCATTTGAATTTTCGTTTCAGAGTTATGGCCCTTGTCCTTAAAAGATAATGCAAATAGTTTGTCGGCTGTTTTCTGGGAAACTGTTTGAGAGATATTGATGAAACTTCACAAAAATGTTTAATATATCATGATCTGATGCTGAGTCGATTTTGAGGTTTATTTGATATGTTGTTTCGGAGTTATTGCCCTTTTACTTAAAAAAAATGCAAATATATGCAAATAGTTTGTCCACTGTTTTCTGGCAAAACTGTTTGACAGATATTAATGAAACTTCATAAACATGTTTAATGCATCAAGACCTGAAGCTAAGTTGATTCTGAAGATCATTTGATTTGATGTTTCGGAGTTATGGCCCTTGCACTTAAAAAAATAATGCAAATCTATGCAAATATGAGGATGGCCATAACTTTTTCATTTGAAATGATATTTACTTCAATTTTTTTACATGGTTAAACCTTAATATGAATTTTCACATATATTACGGGGATTTTGATATGTCATTTTATTCAAAAGTTATGGTCCTTGAACTTCGTGTGTTCATTGCTTTGTTAGTCGGTCAACTTTTAGTTTGTCTGTGGTTTTCTGGGAAAAATATTAAAGTGATATAAATGAAACTTAATACAAATGTATTTAAGCAACAAAATTTGAAGCTGAGTTTATTTTGAAGTTCATTCAGTTTGTCTTTACAGGGTTATGGAACAGATAAGCGTTGGCACCCGCTTGTGCTCTGGTTTAATTACTTTCAAACAGATGCTTTACTTGCAACATATGTTTATTTGCTGTTTTATACTTTTTCTTGACATTGTCTACAATAAAATTTTCATCATAAATACATTTACTCTTTTTTTCTCCCATTTCAAAATCTGTTAACAATTTCAGGTGATTGCCATTATAGATTGTAAAACTATACAACCATTCTTGATTATCTACATGAATTGTTTGCGAGGTTCCAATATTTAATTAATTTTAAACTTATTTTTGTATACATTTATATAAATGTATTTATATATAATGTTTTCAGAAGATCAAGATTTCTTGACACTGTTCAACTTATACCTTTACTAAATTATACTTCAAATTTGGAAATTGGGTTTGAAATATTTACATAAAACATGCAAAATGCCAGCTACCACCAGATAAGATTTCAGCATCTGGGAACATAAAAAAATAACTCGCAAACAAACACCCAAATACAGTAGAATCTCTCTAGACCGAACAGAAAATAAACATTATTTTCGAGGATTCAAAACAGGTGGCTGCTTGATGCAGGCTGACAGCGATACGGAAACTTCTGCCGGAGCTTTTTGTATAGTTGGTCAGCATACAGCAGTCTTTAATGCCCAGTCATAATGTTTATATTCGTCCGGTTTAGAGAGGTTCTACTGAATAACACACGTTTTCTTTCCAAAAACACAGATCCCTTCAGTACTATCAGTACTTTGATTTAAAGACATCATGTTTAACCCATTCCCTCATAGGCTATTTTTAGATCCAACCACTTAGAATAAATCTACCGAAAAGGAGCATTAACTAGAGAAAAGTAAAATTTTAGAATTTTGTAGTTTGAAAACATTGTGATAAATAGAGCGTTTGCTCCTACAAGAGCAAATGCTCTATTTATCACTATGTTTTCAACAAGTGAGTTTTACAAAGGCGTAGAAAGGCGTATTTATGGAGGAAAGGGTTAAACAGTAAACACTCGATAGTTCGAAGTTTTAGTAATAAAGAAATGAGACGTTCTTAGGCCGGTGACTGCTTAATGCAGGATGAAAGTCATGCAAAAAGCTCCTAGATGAGCTCTCTGTATTACTTTCGCCCTGCATTAAGCTGGCACCTGTCCTACAGACGGATAATGAGACTTGTTTTAGTGTTCAAACTATCGGGGGTTTACTGCATATTTTGGTTTCACATAGAAGTAGATCTACTGATACATTACTCGATTTGTAGTTTCTTGCTGTTTCTCTTGTCCGTGTGATCACTATTCCTTCCCTCCCATAGGCTATAATAGGAGCAATGCGTTCGTTGTTAGTGTAATGTATAGATCTCATCTCTGGACTGTCCCGCCTGAACACCTCCATATCTGTCGCCCGAGAAAGGTTTCGGAACACCTCTTCTCCCTTCCCTAAAGAATACAAACTATACACTTTATCTTGAGATGGAACAAGTTGGCTTTCTTCTAAAAGGAAGCCAAGGAGAGACATGCAGCAGTTTTTTTTTATCGAACATTTGCTATATACAGGGGCCGTTTGACAAGGTTTTGGCACCGGATCGTAAATAGGTTTCTATAAATAACTATTGTGCATATCAAGAAACTATAACCAACAATACATTTTATCCATCTTGCTTCATCGTGAAGATCTAAGGCACGTGGACACACAATGTCAAAGCATTGGTTTATTTATCTAGTAAGCACTTCCAAGTGAGCTAGATCCTCCCTATTAGGTTTCTTCCGGTAGTATCTAGAAGGTTTAGTAGGTTAGTGATAATACTAGCCGTTTCTATGGCATAATGATCCTTAACAATGTAAGTACATGTATTTCAATTTTCTGTAAATATACATATGTTGATGGAATAACGGAAACATATACAAACAAGAAAATAAAGAGAGATTTTTATGCCCCCAAAGGCGGGCATATAGTAATCGCATTGTCCGTCCTTCCGTCTGTCCGTCTGTCCGTCTGTCTGTCCGTCCGTCCGTCCGTCCGTCTGTCCGTCTGTCCGTCTGTCCTTCCGTCCGGAATGCGTGTCCGGTCTGTAACTTCTTCATCTATCAATGGATTTCAATATAACTTGCCACAAATGTTCACCAGACAGAGACGATGTGTCGCGTTCAACTCCCATGTCAATGGGTCAAAGGTCAAGGTCACAGGGTACAATTACTTTGTCACAAATTTCGTGTCCGGTCTGTTACTTCTTCATCTGTCAATGGATTTCAATATAACTTGGCACAAATGTTCACCACACAAAGACGATGTGTCGCGTTCAACTCCCAGGTCCATGGGTCAAAGGTCAAGGTCACAGGGTACAATTACTTTGTCACAAATTCGTGTCCGGCCTGTAACTTCTTCATCTATCAATGGATTTCAATATAACTTGCCACAAATGTTCACCACACAAAGACGATGTGTCGCGTTCAACTCCCTGGTCCATGGGTCAAAGGTCAAGGTCACAGGGTACAATTACTTTGTCGCAAATTTCGTGTCCGGTCTGTAACTTCTTCATCTATCAATGGATTTCAATATAACTTGGCACAAATGTTCACCACACAAAGACAATGTGTCGCGTTCAACTCCCAGGTCAATGGATCAAAGGTCAAGGTCACAGGGTACAATTACTTTGTAACAAATTTTGTGTTTGGCCTGTAACTTCTTTATCTATCAATGGCTTTCAATATAATTTTGCACAAATGTTAACCACACAAAGATGATGTGTCGCTTTCAACTCCCAGGTCCATAGGTCAAAGGTTAAGGTCACAGGGTACAATTACTTTGTCACAAATTTCGTGTCCGGTCTGTAACTTCTTTATGTATCAATGGATTTCAATATAATTTGGCACAAATGTTCACCACACAAAAGATGATGTGTCGCTTTCAACTCGCTGGTCCATATTTCAAAGGTCAAGATCACAGGGTACAATCACTTTGTCACAAATTTCGTGTCCGGTCTGTAACATCTTTATCTGTCAATGGATTTCAATATAACTTGGCACAGATGTTCACCAGACAAAGACGATGTGTCGCGTTCAGCTCCCTGGTCCATATGTCAAAGGTCAAGGTCACAGGGTACAATTACTTGTTTATATGTGAATGGATTTCAAAGGAACCTGGCACAAATGTTCACCACACAAAGACGATGTGTCAACTCCCTGGTCCATGGGTCAAAGGTCAAGGTCACAGGGTATAATTTTTGGGGGCATTTGTCACGTGACTGTGACATCTCTTGTTTTTTTTATTATAGTTGGATTCGAACCCACGCCAAGTCAGACAAACGTTTACTTAAATGCTTTGTTCCAACGGCTTAGCCCGCTCGGTTACTGCGCCATCGATGGTAAACAGTACTGATTTATCAGTTTTATTAACTTAATCCACCGCTGGGGAAACGTGGTTTAATAAGAATCAAGTCGGAAAGCAAAGCTTAATGGATAAAACGTACACATTTCCACTCTACTCGCATGCTAATTAGATTAAGAAGCTCTTAAAGGGACGGGAAATGGCATAGACCCAAATAATATGTTCAACTCCATCGATTTATGAATAAGTCAATCTTAAAATAGAAACTGAGCCGACCGTTACTCGAATTTTATACGGAATGCAAAATTCATTGCACTTTGTTTTGGGATAAAATAATCATGTCTATTTGAATTAAAATATCGACAATCTGCATTCAACTGATACTATTTTTCAAATTCAAACACGTTTTCTATAAATACTTTAATATTCAAACTCCTTATTGGTTAGTGATAGTTTGACTGTGTATTTTTTATATAACCAAAACTCGTCCCGTCCGGTAGACGGCGATATTCTTTTTACTATCCCAATTCAAAACTCCTTGAGATAAATTGTAAACCATCCCAGAATACACCGACATCCAATTCCAACACTATGGAGAGATCTGGGGTCTCTCCAATAAAGGTCAGACAAAAGTAATGAACTCGGTATTTATTAATTGACCTTAATTTATGAAGATAACTATAAATATTAAGTACTTAAATGCTGGCAGAACATTGTACGCGAACGATATCTTTGTATCAAATGGTCGAACCTGTACACATAAACATGTATTCACTGCTATTTGTGACGTATACAATAGACGTGGGGTAATTGCATATACGGGTCAAATTACAGTATGTTGTTTTATATTCAATACTGGCAACTCGGCATCTCAACAGGATCCAAGCTCTTTGGAACTTGGTCACCAGTTTCTCAAACGTATCAACGAATCTAAAGAAAGTAGAAATTGTAGCCAGTCAGACCTGGAACATGCATAGCCAGTCAGACCTGGAACATGCATAGCCAGTCTGACCTGGAACAGGCATATAGCTGTTATCTTGCAAACAAGCCATCTCCAAATACTGCATCGAACCTGTGCCGCGTTGGCCAGCCCAGGGGTCCTTTTACCTATAGATAGTAAGACCAAAATTAAATTATCGTAAGTCCTAATTTTACGATAATCGCTACTATTCAGAGAACCGAAAGTATCGTACACTATAATCTGCGTCATTCAAGGTTAACTTTGTATGACAGAAATTATCGTAATTTCTGACATACGACGATCGCAACTGGAAGTTAGAACTGGAAGCTACAACTGAAAGTTACAACCGGAAGTTACAACTGGAAGTTACAATTGGAAGTTACAACTGGAAGTTACAACTGGAAGTTACAACTGGGGGTTACAACTGGGAGATACAACTGGAAGTTACAACTGGGAGATACAACTGGAAGTTACAACTGGAATGTACAACTGGAAGTTACAACTGGGAGATACAACTGGAAGTTACAACTGGAAGGTACATTTGGAAGTTACAACTGGGAGTTACAACTGGAAGTTACAACTGGGAGATACAACTGGAAGTTACAATTGGAAGTTACAACTGGGAGATAAAATTGGAAGTTACAATTGGAAGTTACAACTGTACAATTGAAAGTTACAACTGGAAGTTACAACGTTAGAACTCACGATTCGTACGGTCTTTGGTAAAAATGTGGCCTCCGTGGCCAAGTGGTTATAGTCTTGGACTGACAATCGCTTAGCCCCTCGCCGCTGTGGGTTCGAATCCCGGTCTGGGCATTCGGGTTTTTCATGTGAGGAAGCCTTCCAGCTGGCTTGCGGTAGGTCGGTGGTTCTACCCGGATGTTCTTCTGTGCACGAAGCAGTGTAATTTGTTCCGTGCGCAGAAGAGCCTCTGGGGGTCTTCCTCCACATGTAATTAGCTGGACCTCGTGATATGACTGAAATACTGTTAAAGCGACGTAAAACTCGATAAAAACCAAACCAATCTTTGGTAAAACCGGCCCCAATGACATATAACCACGACGCTATCCGGAAGATCAACACACGGCTCATTCGGTTACAATACATCTACTTACCCTGTATAGGGTAGATATAGGCAGGCAATGAGCCAACAACCGTGTAGGCTTCAGCGTCAATGTAGTCGTTTAGATAGACAAATCCAGTCCTTCTTGTCTGGCCGTGGTCAGCTGTAAGAATTATGTTCGTGGACTGCAGTAAATTAGCATCTTTCAGTTTCTGAAAAAGGTAGCCAAGGGCGGTGTTTAGAGGACCTGTAATCTCCTTCCGCACTTCTACAGATTTCGGACCGAATTCGTGAGAGAGCTCATCGGGTTCTGGGAAATAAAGTAACCCCAGGTTGATCGGATCTTGTACATCGGTAAACCAAGAGACAATCCTGTCTACTCGTGCAGTGTATGACATATTTACATACGGGAACCCCAAAGTCTCGAACATGTTTGGATATGTACCGTCATCTTCAACCATCCGATCTGGGCGGATACCTTTTACTCTCGCCATTCCTGTCGGAAGCAACACGGTTCCAGACTTTCGTTTAGCTCCGGCCTTGGAGTTTGTGACATATATCGGCTCCGCACCTGTGTCATACCACTTGGACTCGTAATTGTCCTTGGCGACACTAAGACTGAAGCTTGCCTTTAGTACTGGATCGTAAAATTGGTTGTTCACCAAACCATGGCTCTCTGGATAGAGACCTGTCAGCAGCGTGTAGTGGTTTGGGTATGTGGACGATGGGAACACGTTCATCATCTGTTTAAGTAATACCCCGTTATCCATTATGTGCTGGAAATGTTCCATGGATTCACGAGGTACATCTTTCAGAAACTCGTACATTAGACTATCCATTGATATTAGGATTAGTCTGGGAGGGTTATCTCCGCACTCTGTTTTAGAAATCAAACATAAGATGATGACACCGATCAAACATTTCCGTATGGATGTGATATTCGGATTATGTCCTATATACATCGTGCTGTCTTTTGGTGGCGGTAACAGATTCCTTCTCCTGAATAAGAAAACAAAAAATCGATAACTTAATTGTTTCAATATTGCATAATTATCTCCCATCATATGTTCAGAGGAAACATGTATTCGCATGCACCAATGAAAGGAGTATTAATTAAATACGGGACGGCTTATATTAACCCTTTACCTGATAAATATTCATGCCAGAAATATTGATATCATGAATATGTATTAGCTCCAGCTGAATATAAATAATCTCCTATATTGGAGGAAATAAAGGGATATCTATCTATATATAGCTACATAATGCTAAAAGCAAACAAAGGACACCCTGATCAGGATCTACTCTGTTTGTAAATGTGTCCAAAGTCATCTATATCTGGTAAAGGGTAACTGTAGATGTGTTGTTTCTGTTTCATCTACTTTATAATCTCGATTATTCGAACACTAAAACACGTATTATTATCTATCTTTAAGACAGGTGGCAGCTTAATGCATGGCGAAAATGATGCAGAAAGCTCATCTAGGAGCTTTCTGCATTACTTTCACCATGCATTAAGCAGCCACCTGCCTAAAGGAGTCTAAATTCTTCTGTAAAGGAACTTCGAATAATCGAGATTTTACTGTATGTGAAACTTTACCACTGCTGCATAGTTCGATATTAACCCATCCATTCCCATATTATGTAACAAAACCCCTGCATATCTTACTTTAAACCCATCCATTGGATCATGCTGAGGGAGCACGGTAAAGAAACTATTTGCAGGTATACGCTATTGGCATCGATGGGGTCAGCAAACACTACAGACCCTGAGCAGAGGGCTCCATCAGGGTCTACACTGTTTGCATATGTCTTTTTTAACCATTTCCCCATAAATACGTCTTTTTACGCCTCTGTAAAAGTCACCTGTCGAAACCATTGTGATAAATAGAGCATTTGCTCCTATAGGAGCAAATGCTCTATTTATCACAATGGTTTCAAACTACAAAATTCTATTTTGTTTTCTTTTTCTCTAGTTAATGCTCGTTTTCGATAGATTTATTTAAAGTGGTTGGATCCAAAAATAGCCAATGAGGTAATGAGTCTAAAAATAGCCTATGAGGTAATGAGTCTAAAAATAGCCTATGAGGTAGATGGGTTAAGGTATATTGGGCACGTTGGGGTTAACTGATACATTTTAACCTTTCACACGGCGAATACGTTTCTGACCCTTAATGTTTAGTATATGAGCACGTGTTTTGGCACTAACAGAAACTGCAGAATCAGGTCTACGTTTACAAGTCCATTTGCAAACAGAGTAGACCCAGATAAATACCATGGCTGCTGATGGACATGCTCTGTTTGCTTAAGGAATTATATAGATCTGAGTCCACATTTTTGTTGTGACCAAAACGTGCTCATACGTAATATTATACCAATATACAGACCCTAAATATAATACAGTAAAAACCCTCTGAATCGGAATTCTAGTAGAGAATAATTTAGATACTTTTAGACAGGTGACTGCTTGATGCAGGGTGAAAGTCATACAGAAAGCCCTTAGAGGAGCTTTCTGCATGACTTTCACCCGGCATTAAGCTGCCACATGTCCGATATTTATACTAAATTGAAAGTCCGGTTTAGAGGGGTTTAACTGTATATTGTATTTTCTGAACAAAACAAAATAGATTCAAAAACAGATTTTTTTCAGCAAATAGATAATCAGGACATCATTAATTCTTGCATCGATATAATAATCGAAATAAACTAACCCAATCAAGACAAGCTCGTGTGTCCTGATTACCCGAAGTGTTCGGAAAGACAAACACCGGTAAATTGTACAAACACACGTGACATGTGTCCTAATTACCCTGATTGTACAAACACACGTGACATGTGTCCTAATTACCCTGATTGTACTTTTATTTACCACTTTTGCAGTCGATATAATACCACGCAGTATTTCCCAGTTTCAAATGATACCTATGTGATTCTCTAACATTACTGTCTGTATATTTCAGGGACTGCTCGTTTTTTCTTATAGGATTAGTAGTATCCATTCTACTGTTTCTGTATACCTTCATGACCATACATCTACTAGTTATCCCTTTTCATGTCAGAAATACAGTTAAAACTTGATTATTCGAACACTCAATTGCGTACCATTATTGATCTTTAACATAGATGGCAGTTTTATGCAGGGTGAAAGTCATGCAGAAAGCTCCTTTAAGCTTTCTGCGTGACTTTCACTCTGCATTAAGCAGCCACCTGCCTGCAAAGACATAAATTCTTCATTACTAAAATTTCGTAGTATCAAGTTTTCCCTGTAGTGACAAACACACAATTAGCAGAAATAGAATTGATGTTATTATTTCTTAAGTAAATATTAAACAGGAAAAATGGGTTAACCTACCGGGGAACTTAGAAACTCGACGATGTTTCTTGTTATTTGTTTGTTAATTCAAATTAACCGTCTGTACTCTGAGCAATTGTCGTCTGCAAATATTGCCGTCTGCTCAGTTCTGAAAGTATTTTGTCTTCTATTTTCCTCTCAAGAACGGTGTCACTGTGACAAAGCGGTTTGGATCCTGATGGGAAACCGAGTTTCTCGACGTCCCATCTGGATCCAAACTGTTTGAAAAGTTTACCATGCGCACAGTCCCCAGAAGGGTGCTTAATGTTACCAGATAATTGCTAAACAGGTAGACGTTTCGTTTTGTATAGCTCTTTGTGAGTTAGCGACGATTTTCATCAGGATCCAACTCGCTTGAGACTCTGGTAGTTTGAAATGCACCTTTTTATGGCAAACGATCAATTTGACAACCAGTCAATTTGACCTTACGCCAGGACATTTGATTGACAGCTAATCCACCAATCAGTAAGCGATAACTGATAAGCCCACGCTGACCTGTTGCTGTCCGCCATTTTGTCCGACAAACTATACATGTCAGACACAGGCCGTCAGAGTCAGACACAGAGGAGAAATATATTGCTTTCTTAACAAAACGTTGCTGTTACGGCACATGTAATACTGATTCACGTTATAAGGAACGATTTTCGGTGATATTAAGTTTTATCCCTTTCCGAAACCAAAATCAAACTAAAAACCAAAAAATGTCACATTTGGAAACGCGCTCGTGTCAAATATGTACAAATATCCCAGTCTGAACTTGATAAAACGTTTTTTCACGTGCCTGATGCAACTGCTTTTTTTTTGGTCAGTTTTGTTAAATTTTTGCTTCATCAGCTAGAATCCATAAACATTTTACAGGAAGTTGGGCATTCAAAACCACAAGGTGTAAATATTTCCTTTAAATAGCCACTAACTTAATGATGGATAGGCTTTCCCAGGCTTATTCCAGATCGAGGTCTCTATTTGCTCTATAAAAAAAATATTTGCATCCGAATGATATTATTTGACCAATGATAGTTTAAAGCTCAATAAATCACGCGACATCACACGCGACCTTTCACTTATTGAAACAAAATACCCCCATGTTTGTTGTGTTAACCCAGCGTGGAATTTCTCACATTTTTAATTGGATTAATAGAACTTTGTACCTGGTCTAAATGGCATGAATGTCTCCCTTTACCACGAAGTAAATCTGTATTTACTGCGTGTCCTTACGCAATCCATTATCTGTCATTTGGTCTACAGCTTGTCTTCTATGAAAACTATTTGTTTGAAAACTACGAATTTCGTCGATTTAATATGCCCGACACATGCCCGACACAACAATTTTCCACAATAAATAAAACAAGATCTGGGGTGATATATATGTTTTTGCTATTTGATTATAAACAAATGACCGATTTAACAACAAAAAAGCAGTAACATAACTTAGATCTAAGCAATTATTTAAAAAATAGCCACTATTTAGAACAATTTTAATGAATCTGATCGGAAGTTCTTTGGGGTTTCGGAGATTTGATCGAATCACAGCTTTCGTGATCTGCAGCCAATATCCAACAAAGAAACACTATATAATTTATGCTCCAATCAGGATAATATATGTTATGGTATTTTGACAATATTTTGACATGTTTGAGATTATTTTGACCAATATATTTCTGTGAGGTTACAGAGTGGGTAGGAGATGCATGGCGGGTAGTGGGGTCTAAGCACGACAAATACCTGAGTGACCAAACTGTAGATCCTGATCAAAGCATGACAGTGTAGACCTTGATAAAAACCTGACAAAAGTATACACGGCCTAAAACACGATCAACAAAATATCTATTTGTTACACGAGGGCTCGTACATTTTGTTTACAGTTCTGATTAGTATAGGAGTGGAAGAGCGTGACCCTGACTTTCAAATTCACAACTGTTCCTAACTGGTTTAGTGCCAGTGGCGAATCTCTGATTACACATGCAAACCGTTTGGTCCCAGATAAGACGCCGAGTAACTCGGCTCCTCATCAGAATCCAAAATTGTTTGACTTGATGAATATGATTTTGAAACCAACAGGAAGAAGATTAAAAATATTGATGCAGACGACTTATTTCTTTTTTATATAGACGATTAGATTTAACAGTGCAACAGATGAGCCTTATCCTGCCAACATACACCATGGATAGAAAATAGTTTGAATCACATACAACTTGACACTGTCTCAGAAATATTTTGTCAGATAGCCGGTAAAAGATTAGCAAAATTTTAATGGAATCATATACAGTTTAAAATGCAACAGACGAGAAAGTCGTAGCAGGTTAATGCTTAACAGAGGTGTGCATTTCAGTTGTTGCTGTGCTTCCTCGTTCACTGATATTGTTGCTCATGTATTATTTTTTTCTGTACTATAGTGCACCCTCTTTACAACAGTGATTGCCACTGTTGTCCGGTAACAACAGAGCTCCAGATAAGAGTGTGTAAACACATTTTTTTCTGCCGTGTGTTTAAAATGCTCCATCAATCCCTATGTAGTGTCCACTCATTACAATATTTGCTTTACTATGCTTCTACTGAGTGGTTACAACATAGGATTTGATGAAAGCATACCAGTTTTAGTACTACTTAAATTTTATCACAGAAAAATGTTTTTACCACTCAAATGAACACTTTCTATCTTTCCATATGCCCTCAGATTCACTGTTCCTCATGGTCTACTCGGGTAAGCGTTTTAGAGCCATTGTCACTCTTCTTACTCCTTCTCCCCCCATTGAACAACTTACTACCTCATAATGTTTTAGAGCCTGCAAACTTTCACCCACATGTATGCTATTTTAATATGTTTGTTATAATGCCACCAAAATTTCCATCATGTAATTTACAATTTAAGTGGTCTTAACAGAGGGTTTTACTGTATATACTCTTTTGATCATTACAATGTTTGTTATAATGCCATCAATGTTTCTATCATGTAATTTACAGTTAAAACCCTCTATTATGACCACTCAGTTGCATTAATGATTGCATGTTTAAGGTAACTGCTTAAAACAAGCATAAAGAAAACCGGAGAGCTCCTTCAGTAGCTTTCTGTTTTACTTGCTCCTTGCTTTAAGCTGCTACGTCTCTTTCTCACAATCACTTAGCCGTTAACAGAGGGGTTTTACTGTATATACTCCTTTGTTCGATACAATGTTTGTTATAATGCCACCAATGTTTCTATCATGTATTTTACAGTTTAAGTAGTCTTAACATAGGGGTTTTACTGTATATAAATTCTGAAGGGAGGTGATCCCCTGAGAGCAAAAATTGCAACACAAAAAGAGAAAATTGCAGACTCGGTTTTATTGAGTCTGTTCATGAACAGTAATTGAAAGTGCAACACTGCTTACTCCCCCTAGCACCGGCTTAAGCGGTATTCAATTTTCACAACAAGAAGTACTGAAATTCATGATCTCAAAGGATCAGAAGGTATAACAACACTGAGAATGAAGTACAGGGCGACGTTTTACGGCCGTCACACAAGCATTTAACACATGCTGTTGTGAAGATTATAAATTCTGAAGGGAGGTGATCATACTCTGTTGTTCATTACACATTAAAACTTTTATATCATTCCACATTAGTTTGTTATATCTCCCAATTTCTTTCCACTCGGATTATGACCAGCTTTTTTCTGGCGCAGCCCTTCTTCCCTTTGCTGTAAATTTACAGCAATTTTTTACTTGTTTTTTCATGTAGCAATACAGGAAAGTGTCACCATTGCAGACACTGTAGAAATCTACACTATTTCATACGTAAACAGAGCAGATCCCGATCAGACGGCTACTACACGAGCCGTCTAATCTGGGTCTACTCAGTTTGCATAGGAGTGGTATGGTATCTCTACCTGGTAACGGGTTGATGTGACTGTGCATAAAACAGTTCAAGAATATATATGAAGTGACACATCTCAGATATATTCATGAAGGAAAGGGGCTAGATGGAGGATGTAGCAGTGTGTTCTTCCTTTTAATCCTTTCCTTAATATATATAAACGCCTTTTCACGTATCTGCAAACAGAGTAGACCCAACGTAGTATGTTTTGTTTGCTAATGAAATTGCGGATCTGATTTACAGTTCTCTTAATAAGGGACAACTCCCCTTTCCGTGTTCCATTTTATTGATTCTGGCCATGAATATCAGTGAGGTGATAAAATCTGGAATAAAAGTTAAACAGGGAAAGGGTTCACCGTGGACACGGTTAACAGTCATGTAATCATGACATAATGGGTGTTTATTAGCTTAATGTTTATAATGACATGTACACATAGTGTTTTGTCTTTGACAGAAGCTGTAAAATCAGGTCTACATAGCTTCATAAGCAAACATAACATATCCTGATCAGAAGGCTCCTAAGGGAGCCGTCTGATCTGGGTCTGCTCTGTTTGCAAATGCGTAGAAATGGCGTATTGATAGAGTAAAGAGTTAGCCAGCTAAATGGTAAGAAGCTTAGTGCGATACAGCTTAATTCCCAACGACAGGAGCTACCAACACTACCTGCCATAGGCATAATTCAGCCATTTGTTACAACATACAGGTGCCAACATATTTTGGTTTGCTAGACGTTCCATTGCCTTTACTCTCCGAGCTAACATCTGTTTCATACCTTTACTACATAATCGCGCCTTTGCAAACAAAGCAGACCCAGATCAGACAGTTCCTATATGAACTGTCTGATCAGTGTCTGCTCTGTTCGCTTATGTGTTGCAGATTGTCCACTGTTTGTCGTGGTAATGACATTCGTATGCTTTATATTTTAACTACAAGAAGTAAATTAATATTCAAATATGGTGAGGTCTGGCATGAATGTTCAAATAAAGGTTCGAAGACCGACACTTTGCTTATATGTTACAGACTCTCAACTGCTTACCATGGCAAAATACTTCTTTATTATATATTTTAATACACGTGCAAGAATTAAATGAATTAACATTCAAATTTGGCGAAGTCGGGCATACATAATGATGAAATAAAGTGTTAAAGAACAGCAATTAGACTTATTTTGATTGGTCCGTATATAAGAAAGTACATAATTTATATTTAGGAGAGACGACAGCTTCATGCATGCTCCTATAGCAGCTTTTCTGCATGACTTTTACTATGTATTAAACAGTCACCTGCTTAAATTTTTCTCAATACTTCTGTACTAAAAGTTCGGTTGAGAGATAGTTCACTGTATCTAATTCTTATCGCTGTTTGTGGTGAATATGCATAACTATGGCAACAGCGAGAAGAGTGTCAAGTAAGTGACAATAATGCACAAGCCTCAAATTATTGCGGCTATCACGGCATTAGATCTGCATAATAACCCCTTGATTGGTGAATTTTCAAAATGGAATGGCATGTCATTGCTTATTTGTGGAGTCCATTCAGTGTAAAAGTTTACGCTTTGCGATAGGATTTGAATGACATGAAGTGCAGACCCTGATCCTCCATTTAACGCAATACAGTTACTTATTGCCATTATACCGTAACACCGGCCAAATCAATACACAGTCAAGTTGAGTCAACGTAATACAACTATGTGTGGCAAATTCAACACAATAAGGTTACGTAGCGTTATAGTTCCGTAACACCGCCTAAATAATTTCACATTCAACGTAATACAGCTACATGCCTCAATAATCCCGTAACATCAACTAAATAAATACAAATTCATCGTAATATAGCTATGTGATGCTATACCCCCGTAACACCAGCTATATAAATACACAGTCCACGTGATACAGCTAATTATCGTAGTACTCCCGTAACACCAGCTAATAAATGCACATTCCACGTAATACAGTCATGTGCTGCTATACTCCCGTAACACCAGCTAAATAAATACACATTCAACGTCATACAGTCATGTGCTGCTATACTCCTGTAACTCCAGCTAAATAAATACACATCCAACGTCATACAGCTATGTGCGGCTAACTCCAGCTAAATAAATACATATTCAATACAACTACATGCCTCAATAATCCGGTAACACCAGCTAAATGAATACACATTCCACGTAATACAACTAATTACCGTTATACACCGTAATTCCAGCCAACTAAATACACATTCAACATAATATAACTACGTGCTGCTATACTCCCGTAACACCAGCTAAATAGACACACCTTCAAAGAAACATCTATGTGTTGCCATACTCCCGTAACACCAGCTAAATAAATACACATTCAATGTAATACAGCTACTTGCCGCTATTTCCCCGTAACACCAGCCAAAATTAAATACACACTCAACGTTATACTGCTAAATATGGCTATACTCCCGTAACACCAGCCAATCAAATGCGTATTCAACGTAATACAGCTATTTGCCGCTATTTTCCCGTAACACCAGCCCAAATTAAATACACACTCAACGTAATACTGCTATATATGGCTATACTCCAGTAACACCGGCCAAATAAATACACATTCAGCGTAATACAGCTATGTGCTGCTATACGTTCATAACGCCAGCAAAATTAAACATTCAAAACATAAATAAATACAGGTCTCTATACTCCGATAATGCCTACCACATAAATACACAGTCAACGTTATACATCTACTTGCCGCTATTTCCCGTAACACTAGCCAATACATACACACTCAACGTAATACGCCTGTATACAAATGTACTCCCGTAACACCAGCTAAATAAAGACACATTCAACGTAATACAGCTACGTGCTGTTATACCGTCATACCACCTGCAAAAATAAACTTTCAACAAAATACAACTACATGCCTATATACTCCAATTATGACTGCCAAATAAATACACATTCAACGTAATACAGCTATGCGCGGCTATAGTCCCGTAACATCAGACAAAAATAAATACACACTAACGTTATACAGCTATGTGCGGCTATACTCCCGTGACACCAGTCAAATAAATACACATTCAATGTAATACAGCTATGTGCGGCTATACTCCCGTAACACCAGCTAAATAAATACACATCCAACGTAATACAGCCATGTGCTGCTATACTCCCGTAACACCAGCTAAATAAATACACATTCAACGTAATACAGCTAATTACCGTAGTACTCCCGTAATGCCAGCTAAATAAATTCACCTTCAAAGTAATATACCTATGTCCTGCTATACTCCAGTAACACCAGCTAAAGATATCCACATTTAATGTAATGCAGCTATTTGCCGCTATTTTCCCGCAACACCGGCCAAAATTAAATACACACTCAACGTAATACTGCTAATGTGGCTATACTACCGTAACACCAGCCAAATAAATACACAGTCAACGTTATACATCTACTTGCCGCTATTTTCCCGTAACACCAGCCCAAATAAAATACACACTCAACGTAATACTGCTATATGTGGCTATACTCTAGTAACACCGGCCAAATAAATACACATTCAACGTAATACAGCTATGTGCTGCTATACGTTCATAACACCTGCAAAATTAAACTTTCAAAAAATAAATAAATACAGGTCTCTATACTCCGATAACGACTACCACATAAATACACAGTCAACGTTATACATCTATTTGCCGCTATTTTCCCGTAACACTAGCCAAAAAATACACACTCAACGTAATACGCCTGTATGCGGCTATACTCCCGTGACACCAGCCAAATAAATACACATTCAACGTAATACAGTTATGTGCTGTTATACCGTCACACCATCTGCAAAAATAAACTTTCAACAAAATACAACTACATGCCTCTATACTCCAATAATGACTGCCAAATAAATACACATTCAACGTAATACAGCTATGCGCGGCTATACTCCCGTAACATCAGACAAAAATAAATACACACTAACGTAATACTGCTATGTTCCGCTATATTCCCGTGACACCGGCCAAATAAATACACATTCAACGTCATACAGCTACATGTATGTGCGGCTATACTCCCGTAACGCCAACTAAAAATACACCTTGAACGTAATACAGCTATGTGCTGCTATAATCACGTAACATCAGCTAAATGAATACACATCCAACGTAATACAGCTATGTGCGGCTATAATCTCGTAACAACAGCTAAATGAATACACATCCAACGTAATACAGCTATTTGCGGCTATACTCCCGTAACACCAGCTAAATAAATACACATTCAACGTAATATAGTAACGTACCGTTATAAGTATGTTCAAGTTTTCTGTCTCGTGTATTCTGTAAGAATAAATAGCTTTCGTTGCTACGTAGGCAGGTTTCAGAATGTAGATAATATGTCGCTGACCGTAAACCTTTCACATATCTAGGTTATAAATCATATTATGTAGTAAAATGATGTCTGCTTAAAATCTGATCTGCTATTATTTTTACTTCATTTTGATTCAAGTATTTAGTCCAGTGTCAAATAGTTTCGATTCTGATGAGATGTTGTGTTGTCTCATCTGGTACCAACCTCTTTGCAAGTGCCAGTCAGAATGCGCTGGCAGAATGAATGTTAAGATATGGAAGGCTGTATTTGCTACGGAGTACGGGACGGGTTGTATCTCGATCAGTGGCAGAAAGCATACTCATGTCACGCCTAATGCGACTGTTTGTTTTTCGTTCTGTTGCATATACCACTGTAGGGGAAATCGCTTTAGTTTCTGTTTATATTTGAACTACTGGCATTTATAGAAGATGCAGAGTCACGGGTTAAAGGACATGTGCTATCTATTTGTCTATCTATCACTATAAACCTTTTGTATAGACAGTAAAGCGTCTCTAAACCAGACGCTCAATGTAGTATCGGTCTTGAAGGTAGGTTTCAGCTTTATCCAGGGTGAAATTTTGAGGAGCTTTCTGCATGACCTTCACACTGCTTAACTCATTCTCTCCTAGGCTATTTTTAAATCCAACTTTTTTAATTAATCTACCAAAAAGGAGCATTAACTAGAGAAAATATTTTTTTTAGAATTTTGTAGTTTGAAACCATTGGCATAAATAGAGCATTTACTCCTATAGGAGCAAATGCTCTATTTATCACAATGGTTTCACAATGTGAATTTTATAGAGGGGCAAAAATGCGTCACTAGGGGATAATGTGTTAAGCAGCCGCCTGTCTAAAAGTATCTAAATTGTTTTCCACTACTATTCTGGTTTAGAAGGGTTTTACTGTATAGGCATGCGTTACATTCCAGTTCGTTAACATTGCATTGTTAACCCCTATCCATGACATTCAGAAGAATTATCATTATATGTAGGTAGAACTACGGTTAACCTCTTCTAAAACGATCATTTTATAAATAAACAAAGATGTATTTAAAAGCAGGAGATGCTTTATGCAGGACTATATTAACACGTTAGTCTCCACAGGAGCTTTTGCGCGACCTTTGTTCTGCATTAAACTACCTGCCGTTAAGATCTCTCCTGATACATGTACCTCCTTTTGACAGCCGCTTTAGATTGTTTTACTGTATTGATTTGCAAGAATAATTAACAGTATGAAAGATGTCAACAGTGGTTTTCAAATGACAGTAGTAATAAATGCACGCACAAGACGTGATAATGTAAGCACACAACATAAGGTTGTATGTACATAATGCATTGACATAAGGACAGAACAGAATGACAAACAGGCAGGAAATAAAGGAAATCTTTATAACGAGGTAGCTATGGCGTTCCATACATACATGTAATATAAGTAGTAGTATTAGTAGTATTATTAGTAGTAGCAGTACATGTAATAGTATCCGTCTGTTCGGATCGAAATTTGCGCGTTTTGCCGATGATCACCCGATCTCACCATTGTTTACGTAACAGCTTTTCTCGGAAGTGGTCGGAGAGACGCGTGTAGCGCGAACAGATACGAAACTAAAACCCAACCCGAATAAAACTGAAACATCGGGATCGTCGATATCAAACACCTTTATTGGAAAGGTTTTCTTGCGATATACTACTTTTCAGCATATAAACAAATGCGTTTTTAATGTTAAGGTATTTTTGAAACGCGTCGAATGTAGGGACTACCCCCTAATTAACTATTTGGAACATTTTTTGCAGCATTAGTGAAGACCCGGATGAAACATCATTATTGTCCGAACTGACTCTGATCAACGTGTTCCTTCAGGAGCAGTTTGGTGTGAGTTTTCGCTATTTGCTTTAAAAGTACATTTCATACTTAGGGTAATTAGAGACAATAGAACCAATAATGTACCCTTGTGGAACTCTTGCTGTTATTTTTATTTCATTCGCAGTAGGTATTTGCAGCAGGTGTTTATTATTGTCTGTCACCTAACTATAAAGTACATGTATGAAGAAAGCCAATCACTTAAAGCGTCGCTAATGCCAACCGTTTTCATGTCATACAGAATACAATGGGCCAAACTCGGCTAAAACCTCTTTGAACAGTCACAAAGTACACAACGAATTTCTTTGCCATTATCGAGTGCTTTACACATAGTAGTTTGTTAACTGTAGAAACCAGAATGAAATAGTAATATGTTTATTGCAGGAAAGTTAAAAATGGTAACTATATTTGAACATGCATCTTTCCATAACTATGCAACTCAGATGACATTGGTTGATAATTGCTTGGAATAGAGATATCAGTCACACTGACGTTTTTAATCAATTATGGCTGCAATAAAGATGGTTATCTACCTTCTACTTTTTGATTATCAAACTGGTTTACATAGAACAGTGTAGGAACGTTGTCGGTATTTGGAGATTTGTACATTATTGGTTTGCTTTGTTTAAACCTCATTTTCCTATCACATTTAGCTGCAGTAAAGTCTCGCCAAACTGATCACATTCTTGATTAGCATAGTAGTCTGTAAAAGGTATTATAGTTTAACCCATTCCCTCATACTGACGCCTTTTTACGCCTCTGTAAAAGTCACTTTCTGAAACCATTGTGATAAATAGAGCATTTGCTCCATGGGAGCAAATGCTCTATTTATCACAATGGTTTCAAAGCTACACAATCCTACACATTTTCCTTTTTTATAGTTAATGCTCCTTTTCGGAAGATTTATTCAAAGAGGTTGGCTCTAAAGTTAGTCTAGGAGGGAATGAGTTAAGTAACAATTATGTATAATTGCTTTGACTGTTCCGCTCTGTTGTTTCCAAAAGGCTATCCAAACAACGAATTTACAGTAGAACCTGTCTTAAGCGCCCATTAATTTGTTGGACATACGAGTCCTAAAAAGCAGGTGATTGCTTAATGTAGGGCAAAAGTAGTGCAGAAAGCTCATATTGGAACTGTCTTCATTACTTTTGACCTGCATTAATCTACCACGTGCCTTACAGACTCATAATTAGACCTCTTTTTTAATGGCCGCTTAAGACAGATTCTAATGTATAATGTTTCTGATTCGTTTTAGCTGGCGTATTGGCCGGAATGTTTAATAGTTTGTGAGGAATATACACGATTATTGCATCCAGGATGGCATGATTTAGTTAAAAGCAGAATTTTGTTAAACGTATGATACTGACTTATCCAGTTATGGTTTCGTGGAATATTACTATAACTAATGTCACATAAATTTCCAGACTATTCTCGTGTATTGTTTCGAGGGTTTTGTCTTACCACCACTGACATCAGAAATTATCGGATAATGCTGAATTCACGCACATATCAAATCAGACAAAAAAGGGTCACAAAGACTACTCAGTTTGCTTAGGTGTAAATGTGCGTACATATGGAGTAAAAGGTTAAGACTTTGCACGTTTGATTCGAATGGTTGCAGGCTGTGTGCATGTTTTAAACGTCACAGACGCAGATCAGTAATTATTAGAGAGCAAAGTGATTTGGTTTTGCACAGTTTTCCAAGAAATGGCAAACTGTATTTTATAGGACAGACTAGGGTCTACTTAAACACGCCAAAAAATGCACACTACATTTGAAAATCTAGGATCTCATTTGAAAATACATGTTTGTTTTGAGAACCTAGGTTCTGATTATAATCTCATCGCAGTGACCAAGGCTGCTGTGCGAATACAAGATATAACATACAGTAACACCCCTCTAATGTGACCACCAAAAAGGGGCATCATTCACAGTGGCAAAGGCAGGTGGTAGCTTAATGCAGGACGAAAGTTATGCAGAAAGCTCCTATAGGAGCTTTCTGCATAACTTTCGTACTGCATTAAGCAACCACCTGCTTATGAAGACAGCCATGTTTGTTCATTAAGTGGTCGCATTAGAGGGGTTTTACTCATCGCAGTTACCAAGGCTGTTGTGCAAATACATGAGATAATATAAATATATACTGAACGGGCGAACTAATGGAATGAACTACTATAGGGGTGTAATAAAACATTTGAATACAAAAGAATCTGTCTTAAGCGGCCATTAAAACGAGGTCTAAAGCAAGTTCAAGGCAGGTGGTAGCTCAATGCACGTTAAAAGTAATGCAGAAAGCTCCCAAGCTCAACAGTTTTTACGACTTCTATGTTCAATAAATGTATGACATGTTTAACCCTTTCGCTGCCAATGCCGGATCTGTGATTACCTATGCAAACAGTTTGGATCCAGATGAGACGCCGAGTAAATCGGCGTCTCATCAGGATCCAAACTGTTTGTTACTGTGACTATGTTTTTGAAACAGTAATGAAGAAAATCAAAAGAATGAAAATTTGTAGCAGACGACAAAGTTAGCAGACGACAGAGTTTGGCAGCGAAAGGGTTAAGATATGTTCTACTGTTATAAAAGTACATGTATATACCTACAAAAAGTGCAACATCAACCATGTTAAACCTGTTATTGATTATCTACTTAACCAGGTCATGTAACCTTACAAAATAAAACATATTATAAAACGATAAAGGTTAAAGTTCTATGTTTTTGTATAAACTGTGATTGGATGTTCTGAAAACATTTCGTCCAATCAGATATTAGCAACAGTGTTTTCGTTCGTTGTTATATTTCTATTTTATTTTAACCTTTTATCTACTAAGTGCGACCTGTTTGTCATTTGCAAATAGTTTCAATCCAGATGCGACATTCGGCAACTCAACATCTCATCAGGATTCAAACTGTATAACATTCGATCGATAAGATATGTTCCAAACTGTTTGACACTCGGTCGACAGGTTCCAAACTGTTTGACACTCGGTCGATGGGTTCCAAACTGTTTGACACTCGGGTGATGGGTTCCAAACTGTTTGACACTCGGTCGATGGGTTCCAAGCTGTTTGACACTCGATCGATATAATATGTTCCAAACTGTTTGACACTCGGTTGATAGGTTCCAAAATTGACACTCGGTTGATGGGTTCCAAACTGTTTGACACTCGGTCGATGGGTTCCAAACTGTTTAATCGAATCGGAATTCAATGGAAAATACAACAGAACGAAGTTTGATCGGACAATATTCATTTAGCAGACTACAGGTTAATATGTCTAGCTACTGTTGATCGCAGTCCTCATTTAAAGCCCACTGCTTCCTTTATCCTTTATTGATCCCTTTTCCTGTTCTATGTTTATTGTAAAATTCAGTACATATTGAATATCCATGGATAAAATAGTTATAATGAAATACATATATGGAACATTGTAGTCATTTTAGAAAGTAAAGAAACAGACCTATCAAAACCCTTTAGCAAACAGAACAGATATGACATATGTAGACAGTAACGTGTCACCATGGCAACAACTGTGTAATCAGATCCATATTATTCCATTAACCAATAAAGTAGAACCTGATCAGATGGCTCCTACAGGAGATCTACTCTGTTTGCAAAGGCATTAAAATTCGTATCTCTGGAGTATTGGGTCAAAGCTTCCTTAACTCTTTTGGCGCCAAATTCAAAAGTGTCGTCTGCAATAATAATTTCATATTAAATATAATTATAAACTAAAAAATAAAGGTATATTAGTGAAACGTTTGTTTTTAAAAAACATGTATGCTTGGGCTAAAATAATACAGAAAACAGTGAAGTCCCAGGTCAGATGCCGCCTTGAAAAGGCGGCATCTGACCTGGGACTGCACATTTTTCAATGGCGCCAACAGGCGACATTGGCGCCGAAAGAGATAAAGAAATGATATACATGTTAAATGGAATGGCAATCATGGGGTCTAGTTAAAAAATGAAAACATTATTTCTTCTGTCAAAATGAATATTGGAACAATAGAATACATTGTTATTATCAGTTTTTACCAGAATATATATCGTTACCCATGCTACTGTAACACGCGTTGTTTTTTACTCATTTAATTGAATACTTATGGCGATAGAAAGTAATTTCCCACCTGGCACTGAAAATGAGAGTCACGTACGTATAGGTAGTTACGAGATACTGTATTTCGATACTGTATTTATTCTTTATTATTGTCTCATTTACACACAATACAATAATACACATCGCAGAAAAAAATGTACATAAAATTATCAAACGCATATATGTAACCATTCTAATTTAGAATTACTAGAGATTTTAACATTTCTTTCATTTTATATACCGGTATCTTATAGATAAAAACCATTGTTCATAATAATATCATACATGTAGTCCATGCATGTATCTATATTACAGATCCAATCTAAGGAGCAATTGCGGTTTCACAATAACTATTGCGCATTTAAGAAACACTTTAGAAAATCAAATATAACCCCGATCAGATCGTATATTACCTGGCCACGTGCTTATAAAACTTTCCTGAGTACGATCTCAGACTCAGCTTGAAATCTTACTCAACTGCTTGAGTTGTGCTCCCCTGAGTTTCAAACTCAAACGCTGCTTATAAACCTACGCTGAGCACAAACTCAGCTGAGCATACTTATTTTAATTAAAGTTTTGGATGTAAGCGGCCGATGTGTCTAAAATAGTACTTTTAACGCGGAAATATGAACATACTACCTCCATTTGAAGAGTTACGCACTATTCTTACGTATAACGCATATTTCGAAAAGTTACAAAATTTAGTAGATCTAAAACGGGTTTACGAAAATCGTAAATCTGAACGTAGGCGTTAAACTTAAAGTTAAAGTCACGCAAAAACTTACGAATTGCTAATAGAGCTAAAACGGGTATGCATTGAGTCTCAAGTTGAGACTGCCCAAGACCATGCTCAAGTGAGAATGAGTTGCGTTCTCACTTGAGCACAATCTTAGACTCAGATTTGTTTTATAAGCACCAATATCTGAGTCGTGCTCAGCGTTGAGATCGTGCTCAGGAAAGTTTTATAAGCACGGACCCTGATTAGCAACACCTTCTTAGAACGAATAGATACATAATAGAAATGAAAATGAACAATAACTATGAACAATGCGATACATTCTCACATATATGGAAATATATATGGACATAAGAGGATTTTTTTCCTCTTTTTTGTGTTATCCCTGGTATTGGTGTGCATTGCATGGCTATTCTTACATCGAGTTAATATAAATATAAATTTTATTTATGTAATGATATTATTCTTTAGACTGATGAATTTCACAGTTGTTGTTATATTGTATTTTTATGCATCATTTTGTTTTAAATTGCCATGTTATGTATACATGTGTACTTGCCAAATAAAATTATTATTATTATTATTATTATTATTATTATTATTATTATTATTACTACTACTACTACTACTACTATTATTATTATTATTATTTTATATGATTATGGCATAACCCTTGTCCTGATATTCGTAATATAATTGGATTTACAAACAGCTTGTGTCCGGATGAGATGTCAAGTAACAGATCAAAAATTGACCAGACACTCTTGCGCAAACACACGTTTATATGAAGGGAAAGATTAAGCTGCCACCTATATTAACCCATTTGCTCCCAGGATCCCATATATGGGACATAGGCAAACAGTGTAGACTCTGATCAGACGCCGCATAATGCGGCCTCTGATCAGAGTCTACACTGTTTGCTGATAGGAATTTCAATATAAAACAAAACGAAAATTTAGACCAGGCACCCCTTAGATAAAAAATGGACTAATCCAATATATAAACATAGAAGAATCCACTGAGCGCAAATGGGTTAAATACCGATTGTGATACGTATTTGAGTGATCGGGTTATCGAAGTTATACTGTATTTAATATTATATTATTATACACTATGCATGAGTAAAACCACTGATAAATAACATCAACCAAAATGATAATAAGCAAACAGTGTAGACCAAGATCAGAAGGTCATGGAAGACACTTTCTTACTTGTTTCTTTGCCACATTTTGTATTAGTTCCACATATTATTTCCCAATTATGTTTTGTAGAATCACCAACTACCAACTAATTAAAAGAAAATGGCAAAGTTGAATGTGCGAACTTTAATTTACACGTTGTGTTTTGTTAAAACATGGAATTTCATTTTCCCATATGACAGCTTTAACCCTTTCCGTCATATAAACACATTTTCACGCATTAGCAAAAGAGTAGACTCAGATCAGACGGCTGCTATAGGAATCATCTGATCAAGGTCTGCTCTAGACGTGGTATAAATCTGATTTTACAGCTTTTGTCTAAGCAAAAATAGAAATAAATATCCTTGAAAAGTATACATTTTAAAATTTCAGCTAATAAATATTCATGTCATTATTTCTTACATAAATATTGAACAGGGAAAGGGTTAAAGCATCTTCCACAATTTATTTCAGAAATCAATATTTTATAGCAAAACAAACCCCAGAAAATGGTAGAGGGTTTTTGCAAACTCCATACTTTGGAAAAGTTCAATCTGTCTAAAATAACTTAATAATTTACTCTCTCTATATGCATCTTAACAGAGTACACCAAGATCAGACAGCATCTGATCATGATCTGCTCTATTTGCGTATGAACAAAACACTAATCTGATTTTATATATTTTGCCAATGACAGAAAATTCCCGTTTATACAATTAACTACAAATAATCAGTTCATTTTTATAAATCGGAGACAACCTTAGCAAACAGATTGGACCCAGAGCGTAACTCGGCTTCTCCTCAGAATCAACCTTTCTGACATGTTGATTTTCATTTTGAGAGCATTTGAGACAGAGACAGGCAGACAGACAGGCAGAGACAAAGATGCAGAAAGATACAGAGAGATAGGCAGAAGCAGAGAGAGAGACACACACATACCCGCACGCACGCACGCGCGCACAGAGACACTATCGTGTAAAATACATTATTGTCATTATTCATGCTCATACTCTGGCACTTTTAAACACTAGTGTGAAAGACTTGATTGGAATTTTCCCCTATGATGTGTCAGACTACTGACACGACACGAAAAGAAATACAATCGCATTTATCCATATAGGTGTTGAAATGATTTGTCAACAAATAACCGCATGATGTAAGAACACCCGTTGTTGTTATTTGTCGCAATCGTAAAACAGTTGTCGCCATAGTAGGTTGTTACATGTGTCAAAACGAATGTGAGCGGTTATACTGACAAGGTTGTTCGATATCGGGCGATAACCGATATCAACCTATAACCGATCTGCCGATTACCGATCAACCGATAACCGATAATCAATTGTATTAATATCCAACATTAATTGCCTTATATATATTCACCTGAGCTTGTTCTAAGCATAAAATAACACAACATAGCCTTTATTGGCATTAATTCTTTTTACAATTTTTCTAGCCTGTACAGGGCAATACGGATATCATGAACATACAGTAAACCCCCACCAATGCGACCATCAAAAAGGGGCATACTTCACAGTGGCAATGGCAGGTGGTTGCTTAATGCAGGACGAAAGTTATGCAGAAAGCTCCAATAGGAGCTTTCTGCATAACTTTCGTCCTGCATTAAGCAACCACCTGCTTATGAAAACAGCCATGTTTGTTTAAGTGGTCGCATTAAGTGGTCGCATTAGCGGGGTTCTACTGTATTTACAGATCAGTCATATACATATAAGCATTGTTTTACAATTTACAAATACTCTAGTAAAGAATAATTATCTAAATGTACTTCATAAGTCTTAATAATATCTTCTTATTGGTAGATGTCATTAATGCATCGAATTTGTTTAAAGCTTGCCACCTACAAAGGCAAGGTTTCATGAAACGACACAAATCATTATAAAAGGGACATATAAGTAAAACGTGATATTCATTTTCAACACAATAATTTTATTCAGATTACGAACGCTACATTTTCTCTCTTCTGTTGGAAATTTTTCATAACTACCTCTTCCTATTTTCAAATGAATGATTGTGATGGTGTTCTAAATCTAGACCGTGCTATTCTCTATCTCCTTTCGTTTATAATATCTAAGTATTTATCAAAATTGAAATCATGTTTAAATCTGCAACATGTCTGAAGTCGATTCGAATTAATGATATTTGAATACAAACTTTGTTTGGCGTTATCTACAATTCGTTTCTTTATAAAATCATAATTTATAAAGAGCATATCTTGTTTTATCCAAATGTACGAAAGACCGTGCGTTGCTAAGATATTTTAATATGATAACCCCAATTCAGTTTGTTATATGAGTTATCACGGTCAGCATAATTTCTCTGCACGATATACACTTTTTTCAGAATACTATTTCCGTCAATATATTCTGAAAGTAGGAGATCCTCCGAGAGCAAATGTAACAATTCTAAAAGAGAAAAATGCAGACTGTTCATAAGTAGTAATTAAAAGTGCAACACTACCCACGTCCCCTAGCACCGGCTTAAGCAGTATTCAATTTTTAAACTAATAACATCAAATCTAATGACCCCGAAGGACCAGAAACTATAACAACACGGAGAATGAAGAACGGGGCGACTTTTTACGGCCGCCACAAGTTTGATAATTTTGATCCAGTGTCTTATCATATTTAGTTTCCGTGTAATGGCTATTGGAATCCGACCTAATCACCAGATAAAGATGTTTTAAAAGTTAGTTGAATTTCTTACCCTTAGAACTTTTCTGCAGAATCTAGTATACTGACCGTGCCAAGGCGGTACTCTCTTTGTCACCCTTGCTTTTGTTTGTCTTGTGTCGTTGTACTTGCGCTTTTGTTCATGTGTGGAATGTTCATCTCATTTTAATTTATTCTTGCATAAAGGTCAACGTCAGGTGAATTTTGCTAGACTATATTTCATCGATAACTGATTCAATTAAAAAATGAAAATCGAGTTGGGGATGCCACACGAAAGTCCAAAGCAACAACAGGGACAGAAATGAAACGATACTATTCATGCTTGAATTTATACATTTTCTTCTACCACAACACAAATAAATGAATTTTCACGTACTTATTGTTGACCTCGACCGTGACCTTACCGCTGTTAGGCAGTTCTGAGGATGACCACAGAAGGTAGTGGTCGAAATCGTGTTTTGCGGTAGAAGAAAATGTATATATTCAAATTGGATTACCAACACGATGAACTCATTTAAGAAGATACTATTCATGTAAGAAGTAATGTCACCATGTATATGAATTACTGGATTTTAATAATAACATATGAACACATGACTTTTTAATCATACCAGAAACTATAGAAACATTCTACATTTTTTATGAGATGATCGAATTTGGAGGAGTTGGAGGAAATTTCTTTCATTGTTTTTAATACTTGTCATCTAGATACAATATATTTGAAAGAAACTGAGGACAACACACACAAAATTCACCAATGTTCATGTTTGGTTTTCTGCAAATGTTAAATCAATGAAAACGTGTATTTTTATTAGTGCCATTCTTCTATAACCAATTAATCCCTAGCGATGAGGATACATATAATTTACAAATACCTATGATGAGTACATTTATTTAATACATATAGTGAAGACCTTGGTCAGGGCTCTTATAAAGGAACCCTTCGATCAGGGTCTACATCATGTAAATAGTTTGGACTATTAGTTCTTTGTTACGCTGTTAAAAGTTGTCTGTCATATGGTATCCGCTCAGGCTGATTGGCCGATGGTGTCAAATCACGTGATAGATAGAGCAATTGTGAAGTTTGAAGTGTGAAGTTAGCAGTGTGAAGTTTGAAGTGTGACCTATGAAGTATAAATGTTCTATAAGATTTTAATAGCATTTATTCCTGAAGGTTGAAGTTTGAAGTGTGAACTATGAAGTACGTGATGAAGTGTGTATAGTGAAATGTCAACACTAGTCTTTCGTAGAACTCTTACCATCGTTTATTTATCCCATCCTTCATAATGCTGTTGACAAATAATACAAAAAAACATTCGAATGTTGGGTTGAATGAAACTTTATATATATAGATATATATATGTGCTTTTTCATTTATTTTACATATTATTGTTCGTGTGATTTTATGCATTGCGCTTGAGTTGCGCTATGAGCTTTTAAAAGTATTAAACGGAATGACACAGTTTTAACGATAGCGGAGGGTTGAAACACATTTGGCACTAGTAGACTGTTGTTTCAGTTTTCAGAGACCTTAAGCAATCGGAAGTCGAACAATGCCATAAAGTAATTGGTTACTTCTACATGTATTCTATTCTTTCAGATCAGATCTTAGCAACAACGCCGCACGATATTGATAAAATACACCAGGAAACAGTATAATGTCGCAATGGAATCGAATTTCTGCATTTGAAATTTCGTTCTACCCCAGAAATAGTACCGGCCATTGATGTTCGATATTTCATAGTAGCTCACAAAATGTTGAAAGTGTATCGAAATATCAACAGTGGCTGTTATAATCAATTCTTTTCGGTTATGTGGCTATTTCATGTACCTCCAACGATTCTATCATGTTCTGCAATGGTACACATGAAAAAATCTAACATATGTTACTGTGGTCTACCTAACCATTACAACTCTGAATTTTCAAATGGACTATTCCAAAATTCAACCAAGACAAGCTAAAATGAGCTTATGGTGAATATTTAGGGACTTTTCCAAACAAAAGTGTAACATGACAAACAGTGCAGATCCTGATGAGAGGGCTCCCCTGTGATCCTTCTTACCTGGGTCTTCTCTGTTTGCAAAGGATATTAGTGACTAAGCAAAAAGGGCATTTAACTCAGAATCCGACGACCATATATCGGACTTCTGTAAATACCACAGGAAGGGTATGGGACTTTCAGAATCCGACGACCTTATGTCGGACTTCTGTTGTAAAAAGACACCAGCTTGAACAAAGGCGTCTGGGTTGACAGTATGCTATTGGAAATCCCACATACCACAGGTACTTTATATACGAAAATAATTTTACTTTAGGCAGTTAAAGGTGTGAAACTGCATGTTAAAGGTGTCATAAAGCCATACAAAGTAGAAACTTGAAGTAATAATCACAAAAAAGATCTTTTAATGGTTTGAATATTCATTAAAAGTCACAAGACTTTGGAAACATGCAATTCGTTCTGCAAGGAATTGTCTAAACGTATTTATATTCATAAAAACTGAATCAAAACCAACTCGCTTCATATACTTCTGCATACGATCCTTTACTTAATCCGAATTAGCATATGAAAGACAAGTTAACCCCGGGGCTCAGTTTACGGTCTTGAAACATGCATTTTCACGCATGTACAAGCAAAGTAGACCCAAATCAGTCGGCCCCTCAAAGGGTCTGTCCTGTTTGCTCATGGAATATATAAATATATTTCTAGGGTTTCTGTGATGCTAACAGGAATATGTTCATATACATGTACCATCACAAAAATTCGGATAACATATATTCATAATGCCATATTATTTATATAAATAATCATGAGGTAAATGGTTAAACCGGATAATACATGCATACTTCACGGTCACCCTCGAGCTATATATGTAAATAAGCAGAGTTTCATCGTCTACACTGTTTACTTGTTATGTATTGAATCCCATTTTTCCATATTCACATTCTCCGCCATGTAAAGGCATTGACGCTTTGAATGTTGACATTATTGGTTCATCAGTACCTAGAAATAGAGTCCACTCAGTATGAAAGTGTATACGTGTTTTGAACGGCAAAGAATGCAGACCCTGACCAGAGGGCTCCTCCGGAATCTGGATATGCACTGATCTTCTGAAAATTAAGTATTCATATTTTTGCTGTATGTAATACAATACATAGACGACCAAGCCGGATTTCTAGTTCATAACTTTTATTATACGACTATAACAGCTCTTCAACGTTCTCCCGGTCTCCTACTCTCTCTCCTCCCTCTCTCCCAGAATACACAACTCTCATGCTATTTATACATATCTTAAACATTAATAAATGCGACTGTCATCGTCTGGGTGACAGCCATGAACTCTTAGAATACATACATGTGACATATGATTAATAGGTCTCGACAAACATACATGCGTCCTGTCCTCCCAATACACGAAATGCACTCAAACCTTTAACCCGTACTCTCAACCTTTTACACGCTAACTTTCATTCAAGTCTCTCTCATACCCTTATCCTGCTAACACCCTCTAACACACCCTTGCATTACAGAAAGGATAATCAATCAAAAAAAAAGAATTAAAAAAAAAAGATATATACCTCACATAATATAACAGAGAAATATGAATAAGAAGACGCTAAAATAGAAATGCAGTAGATGTGGGTTAAAACACATCCCTACTCAAAGTATCTCTACGTCAACATCAAGTGTCCACCAAAATCAGAAGTCAATATAGCAACATATTAAAGAATAGAATATAAACATATTTTTATAGATCGATACCCTATACGTTTTCTTCCGAAATTCTATTTCATGCTAGTTCCATTGTCTGGAGATTTGTATTACGCGAATGATTAATAAGGCTGAACTTTGCTAACTCGGGTGGCGAGTAGATTCTGTTGATACATTACACTATTTAATCACTAGATTTGTTTCCGTGGATAAACTCGGGTGGCGAGTAGATTCTGTTGATACATTACACTATTTAATCACTAGATTTGTTTCCGTGGATAAACTCGGGTGGCGAGTAGATTCTGTTGATACATTACACCATTTAATCACTAGATTTGTTCCCGTGGATAGATTAACACTATATAATATTACACTTGTAGATCATTTATCACAATAGATTGATATTATCTTTTAAAAAAAATTTCGTTGATGCAGATTTCCGATGGTAGTTCTGTAGAGAGTGAGGTTATTTCTCTTGGGTTTGTCGATTCATTTGACATGGAAATTAGTGTCCGAAGTTCAATTCTTATCCAATGTTATTACGATGTCCGGTTTCGAAGTCCAATGTAAAGTTCAATTCCCGGAAGAAAAATTAATCGATAGCTCCATCCGAGTCCTTTAATCTGTAGGCAATTCCCCTCCAACGAATCCTGAGTGATCGAGCTATGCGCAGGTCTTCAGTATGGATTTCGACCATTACCATGACGTGTAGATGTCGATGTATGGAAAGAATCCACAGCCTATCGTATTTGACTTGATAAACTTATGTCGTAATGTCCATATTACGGATGAAAATGTGTATCTCCGAATAAGTGTTTAAAGTTTGCGACAGATCCGTTTCCGTGTATATATATATCAGAAGCATACTGACACTTAAGCTGAAAAGTTAGTTTTCGCAGTACTTGTCCAACCTATGTTCACACGTAGGTGTCAGAACTTGACGCTGATGTCCTCACTTGACGGCTCATTAGCCATACGTCTGATAGTTATATTATGAAAATCATGTTGTCGATAGTCTTTGTATTAACACGATATAGTGTCACCAGGCTGTTACGGCGATGTTGGATGCTGGATATACGCTGCTTATGACGGCACGCTGATGTGAATTCTACTTTACACAACTCAACCTTTATTGCGACAAAATGACCCTCAACAAGTTGCACATGTCTACTCTTTAAATTTACGTATTAGTCTTAAATGTTAACCATCATACAATTCTATTATTCAATAATCTTAAAACCAATAAATGTTACAAGATGAGTTGCCAATTTCTCAGTTTTACAGTCTATTTTGAATAGAAATTTTGCTCTTACTTGCGAAATACTCATCGTTCTGTATTGTTAGGGTGTTGTTGTTTTTATCACTTAATTGATTAGATCTTTAGTCTGCTATACGAACACACGACTTGTATCAAATATTCGTTAACTACATTAACTATACCCCATTGTATACTGCAATTCATTTTATATTAAACATATACGCAAGAATAGACACAAATTCAAAAAAAATACCTAAACCCATTTTACACGACGTCAATGAACAAAACAAATGAAAACAAAAACCGATTTTGTATTTACAACATAGGCCTATACTTTATAACAATTCTATCTCTATAATCACAGCCGCCGAGGCTTAATATCTTATATTTCCACATCTCGTGAAATATATCAATTAGAGTTATCGTTAATCTCTTCTCTAATTTCATTCAACAACATACATCTTATATTTCCACATCTCGTGAAATACATCAAATTAGAGTTATCGTTAATCTCTTCTCTAATTTCATTCAAAAATATACCTAAACCCATTTCTTATATCAATAATACTATTAAAACTGTAAATTGCGATCAATATTTGCAGTATATCGTATGCAGATACATTCACACTCTTACAAGGAAAAACACGCACACACACCAAAAGAAAACCCCCCAACAATTTAACCAGTAATACCTTATTTACTTTATAACATATTAAATGCATATTGCCTCTACTTTTCTGCCATACTTATTTCAATCGTAACCACATTCACCATGAGTTATTCACTCAATAACGTATCTTTGGACTAAAAGCTACTCGCTGATCCACTATACGAACTTATTTCGAATTTCCAGGTTACCTGTATCTCACTACAATAATTCAATTAAAACGCATTGCTACCCGCAATCATTGCTACTTGCAATATAAAAATAACGTCCCTATTTAAGTATATTCACCTAGTTATTCACTGGTGTTAGACATAGCTCTTGCTACATATATCCTAACACATGCATGAAGCACTTAAAGGACAACAAAACAGTATATCTACTAATCGCACAATACCTAATCGCAGACTTATATGGAAGCAACAAACATCAAAATAAGCAACAGTACATTATAATACGCACTAAATCTGTACAATCACCATTCCCATAGTTTCTTTGTGGTTTTCTTTTCGCATTTTCTCTTTTTATTCTATTTTATCTGTTTAAGCTACAGTCACTTTATCAATATGTCTTGGCCAGATTGTTGCGGCCATACCCTGGGGCGGTTAATATACTGATTTTAAAGTTTTCAGTCCCATTTCTGATGATTAAACTAAATGACAGTTTGATATATCGCTTTTTAGAATTACTTAAGTTTCATGTATACCATTACATTTTGCAAAAACGTTGTCAAATTTAGTTGAACTGATTTTTTTTAATTTAATAGAATGTGCACGCTCCAAATGAATTAACATTTCTGTTGTGGCATAAATTAACTGCTGAACCGGAACTATCTAATGCCCTAATTTGCCTTGATCCTAATTTGATTAAACACGATTTACCGGTAGTTACTTTCTTATTTGATGAAACATTATTAACTGCCCCTCTTTGAAAAGTACCCATTATTACTAATAGAATCAATCTCCATATGTTACATTTATGCTATAAATTTCCGTACAATTAATATATTAACCGAATTTGGCAATTCATGTTGTTTTTGTAAACACGTATCAGTTTGTTTGCAGCTGGAATTATCAAAACAGAAACAATTTACTGAAACAATTGTGCAATCTACCTTGTTGGCCATGGTCACAACTCAAGCTAAGCGTGATAGCAAAAATTCACTAACCTGTTTCCTTTTCTCCTTCGTATAGTGTACTTCAATTCGATCCTGGTCATGGCACCAAGTTTTACGTCAGTGTAATACAATACATAGACGACCAAGCCGGATTTCTAGTTCATAACTTTTATTATACGACTATAACAGCTCTTCAACGTTCTCCCGGTCTCCTACTCTCTCTCCTCCCTCTCTCCCAGAATACACAACTCCCATGCTATTTATACATATCTTAAACATTAATAAATGCGACTGTCATCGTCTGGGTGACAGCCATGAACTCTTAGAATACATACATGTGACATATGATTAATAGGTCTCGACAAACATACATGCGTCCTGTCCTCCCAATACACGAAATGCACTCAAACCTTTAACCCGTACTCTCAACCTTTTACACGCTAACTTTCATTCAAGTCTCTCTCATACCCTTATCCTGCTAACACCCTCTAACACACCCTTGCATTACATGTAACAAACAATACTGTCATAATAATATTATACTTTAATACTTTACTCCATAAATATTCCTGACAGAAATAAAGACATCATGACATAGGGATTTTAGCCACGGCAAAAATTGCAGAACCATATTCATATGCAAACAGAGCAGACCCTTATCAGAAGGTTCATACAGGAGCCGTCTAATACATGTGACTATTACGAACCGATCCAATTATCATTTTGAGAGTATTCTGCAATATTTATTTTGTCAACATGACCTTTGGAAAAAATGGGAAGTAAATAGTGCAAACCCTGATATGACAACTCCCTCAGGGACCGTGCCTGGGTCTGATGTTTGTTTGTGTCCATTTTATGGAAACTCTGGGCAAACATGGGATAACTCATTTCCAGTACATGTATTTCGAGATATGATCAAAACGTTATATGCCCCCATTTCATCCGGTTTGTAGTTTATCAATAATCTAAAACAAATTTGAAGAAATTGAATATTGAAACAGCTCGGAGTTTACCCCTTTGATTGCGGGAAACGAATATACCGGCATTTGCAAACCCAGATCGACATTTAACGTTTCTACAAAAATATTATCAGTACTGTCCCAAAGACACCGAAAAGTCCATTTGCTCTATATCTCTATTATTGATATCATTATACAGCAAAAACTCTACATTTATCAACCGGAATAAAATATTGACGTTGAAAGTAATATTTCTCATGCAGTATGATCACATTTTTAAATTCGATTTCTCACACTGATGGAAAAAACCCAAATAGAGTACATTTCTCTGAGATTTGAACCCTTGACCCTTAGAACAGGAAGCCTACAACTTATCCACTAAGCTATCAGGACGATGTTAATTATGTAGCGCTGTCAACTGATTTCATGAATAGCGGATCTGTGTAATTTGCATATTACGTATGTACGTTCATAAATTCTGAAAATGGGTAATCCCTCGAAAGCAAAAGAAAATTGCAGACTCGGTTTTATTGAGTCTGTTCATGAGTAGTAATTAAAAGTGCAACACTACTCACGCCCCCTAGCACCAGCTTAAGCAGTATTCAATTTTCAAAACTAATAACATCAAAACTAATGATCCCGAAGGACCAGAAAATATAACAACAGTCGTTGTTGCTTTTCACACCTTTGTAGCGTATAAATAGAACCATGTAACCCTTATGTATTGGGACCCAAGCTGTGGCGGAGGGGAAAGACCTGCGACTATGAAGCCGAGTTCCTTGGTTCTAATCCCGTCAAAACCAAATGTAAATAGAAAAAAGTCTAGTATATTTTTTATTCATGTTCTTTATATTTTTCGATATTCTTTTCTCTATATACATTTTAAAGCAAACAAACTGGAAAACATAAGCATGTCTCTTGAAATTTGCTATGGACTTTTCAAAGCATTATGCTATATTAACATACAGTCCTGGTGTCAATAGTATGCATTTCGATGAAACTTAGAGGTAGGATCCAGCATTTGTGCTAGGACAACTATGAATTCGAATGTACCATATTCAATTTAAAATTGTCACCTGCTCAATATTTTGTGTATTGCGTTTTCAATTATGCATATTCAGTTAGTCTATGCTTTGCATAGTTTTATTTTAAAATTGTCAAACATCTGGTTTCGAAGGGTAGATACAGCAAGAAGCTTGAATTAATCGGCGTAAAGGAATGCCCTATAAATTACCAGCTGAACTTTGAAAAAACAACGATCCATTGATCTGGCCTTTCTTTGAAATGGGAGACATTCTTATTTATTTGTTGGACATGCCTGATATATGTCGAATATTTAAGATAAACAGTATTTAAAATTTTGATTCTCGTTTTATTTTGATAAGGTCTAGATATTAAGATATACAGTCTCGTGGCGTTCATTTGAGGGTTGTAATTACAGACTCTGCAAAACAAAAACTACATTCCATATGCTTTAAAGTGTATTCAAGTTGTTATCTTCATACCAATATAAATATACGCACTTCAAAATATGAATTAATTCTTACGTGCAATGATTTATTCATACTACTACGAACCACATCAATATTTTTATTTGTTGCTCTGTATCCATTCAGACACATCTGACATAAGTTTTGTTTTGTCGGTTAATTATCATAATTTCAGATTGAGTAGGGTAGACCTTTACTTATTATATAGAGGAGGGATGTTCGCGAATTTGTTGTATTTTTTTTCATTTTTTTTTTTTTTGGGGGGGTCAGAAAACTATCTTTTGGTATGTTTTAGATACTTATGACATGTGATTAAACAAATAATGTATCTATTTGTGATGGAAGTGTTGTTGTTGTTGTTGAGGCATTGCTTGCGAAGGGCACCTGTGCTCCGAACGTGCTTCTGACATTTTCCGGCGGTCATCCACAGACATCTTAGCAGTGCTGTTATGGTTGTTTTGCATTTCATGTACACGTTACTAGTTATTTCCTATTAAAGTTACTTGAATTGTTTTAATCTTTTTTTCTTCTACTCTACGTTCACTTATTCTTTTAAAACATTATAATCATAAAAATAAAACATGCAGTCAGACCAAGGCTCCAACTCATTGCAGTATATTTAAATAGCATCGCCTCCGAATTCACTAACAAAAAGACACAACCATAAAGTATATTGAAGGAAAAAGTTGATCTACCTTTTGTCATTTACGTTGCACGCCTGTCTGCTAGTATAATAATAACCAACCCTCATAGATCTAGTTCCCTGTTCTATAAAATCTCCAAACATTGAATTTTATATGGCAGAGATTTAATACCATTATTGTTTTGTACATTATGTCAATATTTGAATGCCGCTGAAGATATTTCTTGTTTTTCTTGTTGTCTTTTCTCTATTTGATCGCGTCACGTGAAATCCACATGTAGTTTATAAGGCAGCAACGGCTGACATATGTTCAAAATACATTTAAGAAATTCATCCAATGTCGTTTCGACCACTAATTGCAGTCACCAGATTACTTTTTTCTCGTTTTTGCTTCATTTATAGTTTTATTGTTTAAAAAAATGTTCTTGAAAAATGCAGTATCCTTCAATAGTTAACTTGTGGACTGGGTGGAGAAAATTGTTGCCCAACAGGGTATTAAAAATAGGTCCAAGGTCTTTTAATGCATTTTTATTATTTCTATAAGCGCTGTTTTTTTACAGTTGCTAGTATTGTTATTGTTTACTAAACTGTTTCAATTAATTCACACGTTGGTGCTTCTCCATTCCTTAGGAGCCTGTTGTGGTATTTCTCTAAATGAAAAAGTAGTAAAGTCAAGCAGGAAAAGCCACACACAAAACGCCACCATCACCAAAACACCTACAGAAAGCATAGCAATTTATACTCATACACACATATACAGTAGAAAGTCACATACAAGACGCAATCACCACCAACACATCAATAGACAGCATGCCACACACACACAACCAAACACACGCAAACACACGAGAAGAACATATAAAACACCAACAAATACACGAGCACCAGAGACAAACATGAACAAAGCACAAAGACACAAGACAAACAAAAGTAAGGGTGACAAAGAGAGAACCGCCTTGGCACGGTCAGCAGCAAAATCACCACTGGGGGTTTAAGTTGACAAATTTTATAAAGAAGAAAATGTGTCCTGTTTGATTAAATTTCAAAATATGATGACCTACAGGTGCAATTTTTAAGGATGCTTTTTCAAAATGTTCAGACAAAGGAATCTTTTACCAGACGAGAGTCGGAACTCCCCAATGAAGATTTCATTGGTAGACCATGATCAGACTACTCCTACAGAAGATCTACATTGCTTGCACGAGGTCTTAATGAAATATGTACATGTATTATAGACAAAGGGGCCATATGTATACGTGTATAATACAGGGTTCAAAAGAAGATCAACAGCTTCCGTTCAATATTAAATAATTTATCCCGCAAGTCTTTTTCTAGAACGTATAAAAACTTCGTCAGGCACATAAATGACAGAGTCCATCCTGATTTATTTCAAATAACACAGACCCTGATAAGACGTTATGTTGGAGACGAGATGGCTGGTCGTGATTTACGGTTTTGAAAATATCAAATCGTGGCTAATACATCGTTAGGTATATTAGATGTTTATTGTATGGATTGGATGATACAGTGAAAACTCGATACTTCGAAATTTTAGTAATGACGATTTTATGCCTTTTTAGGCAGATGGTCGCTTAATTCAGGGTGAAAGTCATACAGAAAGCTCCTAGCTGTCGTAAAGATCAATAATGATACGTATTTGAGTGTTCGAATAATCGAGTTTTCATGGTTACATAATAAACACTACACAAGAACCACATTTATAAATGACAACCATTGCCCAGCATTGGCCGCAGGCCGAGAAATAATGTTTATAATAACGGAATACAAGAACATTGAAAGACAACACTGAATTTGATATTTAGTTTCGTTTTAAGAAAGCTATAAGTATGTTTTGTTTTATTTGCAATTTACCACTTATCTATTTTAAATAAAATGTTGAATTGCTTCATTATATATAATATCACTTTTGCAAGTGTTTCTGTGTCCGAGTGTTTGTTGTCGTTGACTTGAATTATTCAATCATAACCACTCCTCGTTGGGTTTAAATCTGGATACCTTTTGATATGTAATGTAAGAAAGCATTCCAATTGGCTTTTCGGTGGCTCCAATGGGAGTCAAACTGGATCGAAAATTGGATATAGGCATTGGCTTTCAACATGGCATGCATATCTTTCTTCCACCTGAGCTTTGCTGAACTTTACAGTATGAATGAATACCGTGAATGTATAGTTATCCGAATAAAGCAAACATATATATTTCAATAACTTCAGAACATTGAACAAAAGATTATATATTTTAACAAATAAAAGCTATCCTGCCGTTTTCATTTTTTACACCATCATTTGTATCAGCAGTAACATAGCCGGAATAAATTTGAGTACAGTAGAACCTGTCTTAAGCGGTCATTCATTTATTAAACATAAGTGTTAAAAAGCAGATGCTTGCTTAATGCAAGACACACGTAATGCATAAAGCTCATATGAATATGCATTAAAATCCCATAATTAGACCTCTTTGGATGACTGCTTAAGAGATGTTTTACTGTATACGTACACAATTAGGAGATCCTAATGCATGCTCCTCCGGAATACGTTGAAACTCTGTATCATTGTAGCTGTAATCTATGGCCTATTTGGAGTATATTTAGCTAAAACTAGAGACACGTAATCCCACCGCTTTTGACTGGTCAAGATAGTAATTTTGGAATAATCAGAAACTAAAAAGGAAATTGCTCGACGCGATACAAACTATAAATAAAAATACTCAATATTATGTTTTTTTGCCAACTTTCCGCTAGTTTGGAAATAATACATATACTGAAGTAATTGCCTTGTATTTTGCATTTTTACACCTTTCTGGGGTGTCTTGTTTTTATTTATACTCGTATTATTTTCTTGAGTGTGCTCTAGTTCGACACAGCATTTTAGTTCACATACATAACAGCTCCTCCTAAATCAGGAACAGTATTATCACCAAACGTCACCAAACGTCAGGGGAATGATCTGTATGTAACCTTCTATCAGACTTAAATACATAAATTCGGGCCACTGCATAGGTATATCAAAGCAGTTCAAATAGACTTACCCTTATAAGGCGCGTTTTATTGCCAACTCTAGCTGTTGTACCACTACTAAATTATCTATACTTTTGACGTCCTGTCTTACTACGATCAAAGAACATGTAAAACGCTACTGTGATAAAATATATGAAAATTCTGGTACTAATGTTTTTTGGTCCATAAAAAATTCAAATGATTTTTTAACAAAACTTGAAAATGAACAGTATAACATTTCTTTACTGAGCTCTTAGGATTTCTCTACACTCTATACTATTCTACCTCACCATCTTATAAAGGATAAACTGATTAAATTCATAGAAAAAGCCTTTGCCAGAGAAAACAAAATGTTCATTGCTTGTAATGTTCAACGTTCATTCTTTTCGAATTCAGAAGTTGAACATTACACAATGTGGACTTGCCTTGATGTTTGTAGATCTCTTACCTTTCTTTTAGATAATATATTTGTGCGTTATGGGGATACCATATATCGTCAAGTTGTTGGTATACCCATGGGTACAAATTGTGCCCCTCTTGTTGCAGATTTGTTTTTGTATTGCTATGAGAGGGATTTTATGCTTAGCTTAAAACCTGATACACAGACCGATATTGTTAATGCTTTTAATAAAACTTCAAGGTATTTAGACGATATTTTGAATTTAGATAATCCTTATTTTGAAACTATGATTTCTTCAAATTACCCAAAAGAACTGTCTTTAAACAAAGCGAACCAATCTGATATTATAGCTTCATTTTTAGATTTGAATCTTTCAATTACAAATGATAAAGTTTCGTCCAAAATATACGATAAAAGAGAAGATTTTAATTTTAAAATTGTTAATTATCCTTTTCGAGATTGAGATGTGCCACGTTCTACATCTTATGGGGTTTATATTTCTCAACTTATTCGGTTTGCCCGAGCCTGTTCTTTGCTTGAAGATTTTAACAGACGTAATTTAGTTATAACTGATAAACTTCTTAAGCAAGGTTACATATATCACAAACTTCGGAAAACTTTTTCTAAATTTTATTATCGAAATTTACCTCTCATTAGTAAATATAATTGCAATCTACGGACGTTACTGCAACAAGGCATTTCTCAACCAGACTTTTATGGGGATGTTATCTACAAACTTAGGAAAATTCGGGGTCATATCCATTTTCATGATTTGTTTATTAAACGCATTAAAACATTTAAAAAGAAAGGTTATGATCCTATTATATTGCAACGCACTGCATGTTTGGTTATCGACCCTTTTACAGTCGGTAGCTACGCTTCCCCCTTTGCTTGCGCGATGACAGGCCGAGGGTAGTACTCTATGATGTTATACTCTTAAACTTGGATACAGGATGAGCTTACCAGACTCATGTATTACTTTTTCCCTGTCGTGCCTTAACGGCTTACCTGCAGGTGCTCTGACTTCAGCAAAGTCATTGAGTACATATTTGACGGATTGTCACAGTTATTATGCTATGTTTTACATGTTGTCCTGTGTTCACCGTCGTCTATGTTGTGGGTAAGTCCAGCGGGGATACCTTTATTTACACTATTTGTAAAGCTAGGGTGACTTTGAGAGAAGTGTGAGGTTAGGACGTCCGTAAACCGGTTTAAACCCCCAGTGGTGTTTTTGCTACTGACCGTGCCAAGGCGGTACTCTCTTTGTCACCCTTCCTTTTGTTTGCATTGCGTCTTTGTGCTTGTGATTTTGTTAATTGTGGAACGTTTGTCTCTGGTTCTTGTGTGTCTTTTGGTGTTTTCTGTGTTCATCTTGCGTGTGAGTGTGCGTTTGGGTGTGTGGTTGTGTGTGTGTGTATGTGTGTCATGCTGTCTATCGGTGTTTTGGTGGTGGTTGCGTCTTGTATGTGGCTTTGCCTGCTTGACTTTACTACTTTTCCATTTAATCGGTTTAAACACCAGTGACATTTGTCACTGACCGTTCCAAGGCGGTACTTCCATCTTACCCCTATTGTTTGTTTGTTTGTTTTGTCTTTGTGTGTCTCTTTATGTGTTTTGGTAGTTATGTACATTTGCTGTGTGTTCTTGTGTTGCTGTTCGGGCGGCTGTTTGTTCTGTATGTGGTGTTTCCTGTATGGCTCATATTTGTACTTTTAATTTACACCTTTTTAAACCACCAACGGATTTCCACCAAATGCTCAGAAATGATCTCTGTCAGATTTATATACATCATTCCGGCCAACTGCATAATTCGGTCACGGGCGTTAAACATAAATTTAGCCAACAGTTTCTTTGAATCTCTTTCACCAATCTACTTAATCGCTGAATGGATTTCCAACAATGTTCACAGGAACGATGTTCGAGTAACATTATATCAGAGTTATAGTAATAGTTCAATCCTCTGCATAAAATGTTACATTTTCTGGTCTTCGGGATCATTAGTTTTGATGTTATTGGTTTTTAAAATTGAATACCACTTAAACCGGTGCTAGGGGACGTGAGTAGTGTTGCGTTTTGAATAACTGCTCATGAACAGACTCAATAAAACCGAGTCTGCAATTTTCTCTCTTTGCATTGCTGCTTTTGCTTTCGAATAATCTCCTACTTTTAGAACTTCCACTATATTGACTGACTATACACATCAAGTTGGGCATCTTCCTATCACTTGAACCTGATATCAAATATTTTGTTGAAATTCTTCTTTCGAGCTGCTCTACTAGAAAATGAATAAAAGGCTCTAATGTTATCCCCTCGTGTCATTTCGCCACGGCATTTTAAAAATACAGTATCATGTTTCCGTTTCGTCCTATATAACTTAACGTCTTTATCAGCCAATTGGCCAGCCATTCCTCTGCAAACACGTTCGGACATAGGGGGTGGGGAGGGGGAGTTAAGCCATTTCGACGCCATTTTAAATCTACCCGCTAGCAATCGTTTACAAAAACATTCGATCTTGTAAGAACGGAGTACCTTCTTGTTTCAAGGAGTTGCACGATCCGAAATATCTGTCTTATAGATCTAAATAGACTTTGAAAATTGGTAAAGTCAAGACATTTAAAGTCCAACTTACATACCTTGATAAAACATCTATCAATGTCTACGCCATTAACCTTCCAATATTCCATATTTTCAATTTTCAAATAGACGTTGCATTCGTGCGCACGTCCAGCTAATCGCCTTTATCAGACAGGTCATGTGACTTCAACGTATGGTTGGTTTTAGCATCAACACATTGAAGAAAAATGTAATGAACGGATTAAAGCATACTGTGATGATTGTAAACTATTTTCTATAATGACAATATAGGCAGAACACCAGGTTAGTGGCGTATATTGAAATGTGTGTTTATCTGTTTGGGCTCCGGAAACGTTCGGAAAAGCTCGTCCAAACTGCTCCACGTGATAAACTTTTTCTTATACGACAATGACCTGGTAAAGAAGTTCTGCTTTGCCTGCATGCTCATCAACTACGTCAAGTATACATAAATGATCATTTACGACATATTCATGGTGTATGGCGGAAGTGTTTCTGTTGGCTTCCGAGACCATGAAAACATCTCTTTGTTTTCGATACAAACCACTCTTTCCTGACGATGGGCTTTATAAATAAATTCTGAAAGTAGGAGATCCTTCGAAACCAAAAGCAGCAATGAAAAAGAGAAAATTGCTGACTCGGTTTTATGGAGTCTGTTCATGAGCAGTAAGTAAAAGTGCAACATTACGCGCTCCCCGTAGCACCGATTTAATTAAGCGGTATTCAATTTTAACAACTAATAACACCGAAACTAATGATCCCGAAGGACCTTAGTTTCAAGTAACATAGATTCCAATTCTGAAATCATTTTGTCATGCAATATTTTAACGGAAAATAGTAGGCAGGTGTGGAATAGTAGTACAATCAACGTCTGAGTTTATCTTGACATTAAATGTTCTACCATTAACTGTAGATTTTATAGTGGAATTACAAGAAATGTTATTACAACATATGCACCTCTTAGCAAAGCACTTTTGGATAATTGGATACACTCTGTGTCGCCTGCATAAGGACCGTTTACGAATAGAAGAAACATTTTGGATAACAGATTTTAAAGGTGAAAGTACAACTCTTGGTCCATTGAAAAAACATTTATTAATAGAAAGAGATGGTATGTGAAAAGATGAAGCCGACTGAAGATTAAGTTGTTTTAAACGAACAAAAGGTTGAAGGGAAGAGAAATTAGAAATATTTCTGGGTACTTGTACAGACGACACAGATTGCATATTTAAAGCTTTTAGTTCTATTCGAGGTATTTTAACTTTATTCATATTGGAAAGTGATAGAGGGGCACCTGTATTGTGTTCATCAACAAGTCAATTACATTAGTGTAGCTACCAAGTGCATCAAATTGTTGGTGAACACAACACCTACCACGAGGTGCATGACATACTTATGATGATGTAAGAGGCGAATGAGAGTTGTGTATGTTACTTGCATATCCTGCAAGAGAATGATAACAACATCGATTACGTGTACGGGGAGACTTTTTACGGCCACCACACGGCACAAGCAACACTGTTGTGATAATAAAAGTACAAAAATGAGTCATGCAGGAAATACCACATACAGAACAAACACTCGCCCGAACAGCAACACAAGGAAACAGCAAATGTACATGGGTAGAAAAAACAACAAGAGACGCACAAAGACAAAACAAACATACAATAGGAGGAAGATGGAAGTACCGCCTTGGAACGGTCAGTGACAAAAGTCACCTGGGGTTTAAACCGGTTTATGGGCGCCCAACCTCACCCTTATTCCATCCCCATCCTAAAAGACAAACAGTGTAAATAAACGTATCCCCTCTCCGACTAATCTACAACAACCGCGACAGCAAATACAGTGGTAAAGTGCATGTATAACAAAAAAACATTTAATTGAACATACTGTATCCACCTATCGCTAGTGTACTCAATGATTGAGCTGCAAACAGAGTAACTGTAGAAAAGTAATAAAGGGTACGACAAAAATGGAATAGTACAGATATCCGACGTTCTCCTTCCAATTATCCAAAAGTGCTTTGCTAAGAGGTGCATATGTTGTAATAACATTTCTTGTAATTCCACTATAAAATCTACAGTTAATGGTAGAACATTTAATGTCAAGATAAACTCAGACGTTGATTGTACTACTACTAACGTTATTTATGTTTTAACTTGAAACGCGCCTAGTTGCGGTATACAGTACGTAGGACAAACAGGACGTGCTTTGAAAACTCGATTTCGTGAGCATGCATATCAGTGTCGAAATCGTAAACTAAACAATTTTTTATACCAACACTTTCGGAAATCTGGCCATTCTTTTAAAGATGTTTTAGTACAAATTGTTGAGCATATAACATATGATAAGGAGGCGACTAGTAGCTTTAAATCGAAAGCTAGATTTATATCTGAATTAAATTGGATCAAAAAATTGCAAACACCTTTTCCTTTAGGACTGAATGATAATATTTACCAGACTGGAAATATTTCAAAAGAACCAGATATAGATATTTTTTCAATTTTTTCTATTAGAAAACGCAAATCTCGATCGCATGGCATTCGCAAGAATGGTAATATTAAACGAAAATCTCGTTTGAAATTAACTCTTCTTGATCTACATACTTTACGCCTAATTTCGGGTAAACATGCCATGCTTTCTAGACTTTCCTCCTTATCTATATGTTCATTAAAAGAAATTGACGAGCAAGCCGATAAAATTATTTTTCGATCAGATCCTCTAATAGGAACGGCTAGTTTGATACAAAGCTTTACTCTACATGTTCTCAGACCGCACATCGACAAATTATCTGAACACCAAAGATTCTTCTTGAAAATTCCTTTTATTAATAAAGGTATTGATTTTATTGACCTCCAAAGTATTTTTAGAGACAAAAATGTAATTGACACTATTCCTAAATACTTTAAAAATACAGAACCACCTATCATCTGCTACAAATATAACAAACCCATCAGAAATACAATTTTCAACTATAATAAAATTGTGGCCGACCTTAATATTAATGATAATATTCCTGATAATTGAGATTGCGCCACCTCAAAATTTTGCTATTCTCCGGCTGGTCATGTGATTACTGGTAATTTTGAGATAATTAAAGATAAACGTCTACGATCTCTTTTGAATAAAGGTCCCAAATATAGAATACCATCCTTGATAGATTTTAACTCTTGTCGAGTTCAGATTGCGGAGGCTTTACAAAATTTTAGTGTTAAATGGTGTCGAAGAGAACATGTTGAGTCTACTGCCCTTTCTTGTTGGAAAAAACTAATTTTTGATATAATTGATAAACGCATTTCCTTTTACAGCTCTAATAAACACCTTCTTCCACCTAAACCTAGAACTTCATTTAGACATCTTAAAAAGGGTTTACAGGATTTCCATTCAAAATACGTTTTTGTTCCTGCTGATAAGGCATCAAATAATGTGATTATTATTTGACGATTACATTATATCGATGTCTTGAAGCAGGAAATTACTAATACCAAGTCATACATTTCAGTTACCACTGACGAAAAGACCATCATTTCAGACCATGTCAAAAAGTGTGAACAATTTGGAACCGATATTAAAATTACACAACATAAACTTCCTACTATGTATTGGTTACCAAAACTACATAAAAAACCATATAAAGCGCGTTTCATTGCAAATTCTAGTTCATGTACAACTACTAAATTGTCTATACTTTTGACTTCTTGCTTAACGAAGGTAAAGGAACATGTAAAATTTTACTGTGATAAGACTTATGAAAATTCTGGAATAAATCTCTTCTGGTCTATTAAGAACTCTTCAGAAGTCTTAAACAAACTTAAGAACAAAAGGTATCTTGCATCCACTGTAAGCACTTACGATTTTTCTACTCTGTACACAACTCTTCCTCATATTTTAATTAAGGATAAGCTTACTAGCTTGATCCAGAAAGTATTTGCCCGAGAAAAAACATCGTTCTTGGCATGTAATGCTGAAAAAGCTTTCTTTACTGACGAGCAAATGAAATATTACACCAATTGGACTTGCTCAGAAGTTTGCGAAGCACTAACCTTTCTTTTGGATAACATATTTGTACGTCATGGGAATGCTATATACCGTCAGGTAATTGGTATTCCCATGGGTACGAATTGTGCACCACTTGTCGCAGATTTGTTTTTGTACTGCTATGAGAGAGATTTCATGTTGAGTTTGAATCCTCAATCACAAGAAGATGTTATAAAAGCCTTCAATGATACTTGTCGATATTTGGATGATATTTTTAACTTAGATAACCCTTTCTTTAATGCTCTGATTCCTACAATTTATCCTAAAGAACTCAAATTGAATAAAGCTAACCCGTCCGACAATTATGCAGCGTTTCTTGACCTAGACCTTAAAATTAATAATGGAATGATTTCTTCTAAAATATATGACAAAAGAGATGATTTTGATTTTAATATTGTAAATTTTCCTCATCTTGACGGGGATGTTCCCCGTGCTCCATCTTACGGGGTTTATATATCTCAACTTATTCGTTCTGCTAGAGCTTGTTCATCTATTGGCGATTTTAACAGTCGAAATCTCATTTTAACTGAAAAACTGCTTAAACAAGGATATAGATACCATAAACTAAGAAAAACTTTCTCTAAATTTTACTATCGAAATCTCTCGCTTATTGGCAAGTACAAATGTAATCTCAAGGTACTTTTGCGACACGGTATTTCACATCCTGAATTCTATGGTGATGTGATTTACAAACTTCGTAGAATTATTGGACATACCCATTTTCTCACTTTGTTCATCAAATATATAAAACAATTCATTAAAAAGGGATATGATCCTGTATTATTACAACATACTGCATGTTTGGTTGTGAACCCTTTTACAGTTGGCAATCACGCTGGCCTCTTTGCATGTACGCCGACAAGAAAGGTTTAGTACTCTATGAAGGCGACCTCTTAAATCCAGAAATGGAAGGAGAACGTCGGATATCTGTACTATTCCATTTTTGTCGTACCCTTTATTACTTTTCTACAGTTACTCTGTTTGCAGCTCAATCATTGAGTACACTAGCGATAGGTGGATACAGTATGTTCAATTAAATGTTTTTTTGTTATACATGCACTTTACCACTGTATTTGCTGTCGCGGTTGTTGTAGATTAGTCGGAGAGGGGATACGTTTATTTACACTGTTTGTCTTTTAGGATGGGGATGGAATAAGGGTGAGGTTGGGCGCCCATAAACCGGTTTAAACCCCCGGTGACTTTTGTCACTGACCGTTCCAAGGCGGTACTTCCATCTTCCTCCTATTGTATGTTTGTTTTGTCTTTGTGCGTCTCTTGTTGTTTTTTCTACCCATGTACATTTGCTGTTTCCTTGTGTTGCTGTTCGGGCGAGTGTTTGTTCTGTATGTGGTATTTCCTGCATGACTCATTTTTGTACTTTTAGAATACAAAAGTTTGATATGTTGATGAACGTTCAACAATATGGTGTATTTCATTATGGTATATGTATGCCTAAATGTTCCATTTCACACAAACTCTGCTGGCGAAGTCCTGAAAGCTACCCAGGAGTTGTCGTCCATGTACTACGTGTACTACACACGGTCGACAACTCTAGGTTAGCTTTCAAGGACATTTCAATTGAAACGTTTAGACATATTCCCTAACTAAAGGTTTAGACATATTCCCTAACTAAAGGTTTAGACATATTCCCTAACTAAAGGTTTAGACATATTCCCAAACTAAATGTTGATGTTCAAGTATTGACGTCGCCGATATTATATCACTTTTGTTTGTATTCTAGAACAAGAAATGACTAGCGGCGATGTAAACCGTTATTATGGATTCACAATTTTATGTGCTTGACAATATTAGTTATTCAGGGAAGTCTTTATAAACACATTCTTTATTGGCTTGTATCAGAATGTATGTCGATAATTATATATTAGAAAAACCGAGAGAGTTTTCCGTGCATTGAACAAGTTAAATTATTTCGTGCACAGATGAACACCCGGGTCGAAATACCGACCTACCTCAAGCAAGCTGGAAAGTTTCCTCTTATGAAACATTCAAATGCTCAAGCCGGCATTCGAACCACAACTTGGAATGGCTAAACGATTATCAGTTGAAGACTACAACCACTCGGCTACGGAGGTCCTTTCCAGTATAGGTATTTATCGCATTAGAACTAAAGGTGTCATTATTTCTTACATGAATATTCATGGAGGAAATAGTTTAAGTACATTTGTAACTGTATCACAACAATGTAAATAAATAATGTACACAAACTGCATTTATAGCATTGTTATCCTTATATTTAATGTAAGTGGCATGTTAATAATTTTGTATCAATTACAGTTTGTATATATTTTCACTTCATTGTCATGTCCACCACCGTGACTCTTTGTGCAATATAGTCTTGACTGGATGTTTTATTTGTTGAAAGTTAGATCAACTGCCATGTGCATTTTAATACGAATATAAGCTGTATCTATCTACAACTCTACTTAATTTAACCCTTTACTTCATATTCACGTATTGTCAAGCTTCTGCAAACAGAGTAGACCCATATAATATATCTCTTATAGTACTGGTTAGAGTCTGCTCTGTTTGCTTATCGAATATCTAATGTCTGATTCTATATAACTTGTCTTGGTAAGATATTCTCTCGTTAACAAAATGAGTCTTGCGTGAATATTTATGAATTAAAGGATTAAATGATACATTAAAGTAAATATCGAACACGAACCCTTGACAAAACATTGATAAATTATAACAATATACAACATCTCTACAGAACACATATGTATCACATATATATTTCGTTTTTATATACATGTATATTACTTACAGGAAACACCTCCATTGTTCCACCAACTCCGCGATTAGGATCGTAGAAACAGATGGTTGCTTAATGTAGGACCAAAGTTACGGAGAAAACTTCTATAGGAGCTTTCTGCATTACTTTCGTCCCGTTTATAGCGCGGCAAACTCTGAGAACACTCACAGGCGTTTATTTATTCTCTTTAGTATAACCAAGATAAAGTGCCATTTTAATTTTATGTGAATTAATTTCTATTCTCAATTACTTCTCAACTGGCTACACATGTGGTTTTGTATAGAAAATAGCATCATTTCACGTTTTGTATACTGAAAAACGACACAGGAAAGTATCGCAAAACAAGCAGAACATTCTGAAATTTGATGTCAGCATTCACGTCACTTTATACGTATAGAAATGCTATTCTATTTTTAAATCTATCGATAATCGCGACCAACCGAAAACGACAAACTAGAATAAAAAAAGCAAGGAATTGTGTCCATATCATGCAGGTTTCTTTGTTTTAACCGGTGATGTGTCTCGACGGTAACCACTGACGGTAAAGTTGTTTTGTTTTGAGAGCAGTCGTCACATGACGATGACGTTACAGTAGCTCATTTGCATTTAATGGGCGATCTGTTCAACTAGGGATTTCCCATAGTAAGCCCTGTTTATTCCTTTGAAATGAAACAGTTTTCGAGCATCGAAAGTTGTTTGCTAGTATTTTAAAACCATGTTTTGAGAACAATGGATCGTTTCAATATTTCTCATTTAGTTATGCTAAAATATAATGGGACGTTAACAAACGCTTGGAAGTTCTATCGCAGAAAACATTCAAATTTTGGATTGAATTTTGTCATAAGTAAGACTGAAGCTTTTTTCGCGCGTTGTTATTTGTTTAACATATTGTTTATGTTCGTGTCATAATGCATTACATTTGTATAGCGCTCCGAGATCTATAAAACAATAGAAGAAACTCTGGAGTTTGATGAAATGCATCGACATTAGCGCGTTGGTAACACGTGTTTGACAGTAGTAGGTTTTGACTGATCTTAGGTGATCCAAAGCTGAACATGTATTGTGATCTGTACAATATATCTGTAATGAATTAACAGAAATACTTTGTGCAATTTCAAGCGTTTTCGTTAAATAACGACAATTCACCTAACTTCTTTTGAAATAATTGCAAATATTCGCTTAAACATCACCAGAGTAATGACAGGGTCTAAGGACATTTTCTGAAATAAAACAATTTTCTCTGGCGTCAGGATTAACAGAATACCAGGTCAATACCGTGTATGGAAAATGTTATCTGATTCGGGTCTGAAAACGTTTACATGTAGTAATGCTGTCAAAGATCGACCAAACTGATGTCCTATTCCTCACCAGATAAACGTCTCTATATCTTGCACTGACCTCGTGTTCTCTACATATCTAGTTTGTGTTGTTTACGATGTTGCCACATTTTATCTAGGTAACCTTTTTTCACATAGCTACTTTACGTTCTTTTCACATTATTTCTAGTTGACATTTGTTGTCACATTTTATCTAGATTACCTTGTTTTCACATATCTCGTTTACGTTGTTTTCACATTATTTCTAGTTTACATTTGTTGTCACATTTTATCTAGTTTACATTGTTTTCACATAAGGTCTTGTTTACATTTGTTGTCACAGTATGTCAGTTTACATTGTTTCACATGTTCTATACCTTATGTTCGCTTTACACTCTAGTTTACATTGTTTTCAAGTCTGCCGAAGATATGTTACTTTGCCGTATTGTTTTCACTTCACGTTTCGCAGACAGAAATACCGGCAAATAGCGTGACTTCCGACGGGAAAATGTTTCCTTGAAATCGTTGTCCTGCATTGTCAAGAATGGACAGACTGCAGACTGGATGATAACTATGTAATCAACATACTGCATGCTGGAACCCAGCTTATCCGGATATAGTGAAACTATGATCACAAAAACCAGAAAGGGTATCCAGCTTGACACCATCAAGAAGGCACGTGCGCACGATATATATGTTACTCTGGTGTAATTAACCTTTTCTTCTAGTTTGTCGAGCTTTAAGAGACCAGCTTTGCAAATATTGCGTACAATAGACACATAGCAGAACGTGAGGACGAATAAAGGTGCGAACCCGAATAACACCACGCCGACCACACAGATGCTAAACGAAGGCCAGCCTGTCATGAAGCTCAATGTGGATCGTAAAACACACGTGCGTGCTTCTGTATGTACACCGGCATCGTATCCTAAGCCAAAATAAACCGATGTGAAGATACTTGCAGTACCGAACCAAAGGGCAGCAAGTAGTATTATCATGTGTCTGGGTGTGAACAATTTTACGTAGTTCTGAAACGAGTTCACAATCATGTATCTTTCAATGGCGACAATCATATTGGTCATGACTGACAGCATCAAGAATATAGTTGAGAACATCCATACTTCGCATACCACATGTCCGCTGTTTCTTTGTAAATGAAATAGTACGTAGATTAGACTTGGGCCCCGGATGAAACATATGAAGAAGTCGCTGGTGGATAAACTGATAGATAGGATGCTGTTTTGCTTAGCGTATTTCAGTATGGTCGAGGCATTGCGGATAGACAGTACGTTACCCAGAATTCCTAGCGCACATATGACGCCAATGAACACGGCCTCTAGGTACACGTGCCAGTGCCTGACGAACTCGTCCTCGTTATCTGGGGTGTCCAATCCCCCAGAATCATTTCTTCCACCCAAAGCGGAAGTTTGGTTTTCTGTGAAGCTGCTATTTGTTGACATTGTCTTAGATACTGGCCTTCAGGTATTCCTGATCTCTCAGATGTCTACAACGAAGCTTTACTGTTTTCTGAAAGAGAAAAAAGAAAAAACACGCCATTTAGGAAATGATATTTTTATGCCCCGCCTTTAGGCGTCGGGGCATTAAGTTTTACCCTTGTCCGTACGTCCGTCCGTCCTGTTCGTCAAAGATTTCTTAGTTGTGTATGCTGGAATAATTTGATATATGGTCAGAAGCATAATCAGAGTCAGTTGTATCGTGTTTTCCCTTTTCAGATCTGTCGTTCAGCGGGGGCATCCGTGTCCCATGGACACATTTTGTTTTATTTTATTATGTTTCTGAAATCCTAGATGTTTATAAATGTCACCACCATATCGTAACGATATGCAACGTGAAATATCTGCTTATAACGCATTTGAACCAGCATCTTGCTGTAAAAATGATATGTTCGGTATTTTTCTGTACTACATCTACTATATTCGAAAACTCGTTCTTATTTTCCTTAAGCCTTTCTCTGCTGAATATGCATGCATAGCATCATTAACATGAATTAGCTGACTTTATGACATATGAATTTTGGAATTGAGAGAAACAGAATACAAATGTAGTTACATCTATTACAATGTCACAAGCAAACTGAGCAGACCCTGATAAATACGACCCCTTTAGGAGCAGTCTAATCTGGGTCAAATCTATTTGCAAATGCGTGAAAATGCGTTTATCACACTCTATTTCCTGTTTAGATTTTTAAGGGGCAATCATGAAAAATACATGTACCGCAACATTTTAACCCTTTATCTCATGAACATGCATGTAAGATATAATGACTGTATGAATATTAAAAGTGTTTACCATGACATAAACTGTTGAGTCAGACCTATATCATTTCATAAGCAAACTAAGCAGACACTGAGCGGACGGTTCAGACAGGATCTGGTTCTTCTCTGCATTTTAACCCTTTCACCGCCAATGTCGCAAAAATGCACCACGACAAATAGTGCAGTCCCCGATCAGACGCCGCCTTTTCAAGGCGGCGTCTGATCAGGGACTTCACTTTTTGTCTCAAACTCTATTTCTATAGATGTGCTTTATTCCTTTGAATTTTGCGTCTGTTTATCTAATTTCCTTATTTTACATGTACCAAATGATTTAACAAAAGTTGTTTGCAGACCTTATTAATATTCATGATGTCATTGTTTCTGACGATATTTATGAAATAAAGGGAAACTATTTGTAAACAGAGAAAACACAGACCAGATGGCTCGTAGAAGAGCCATCTGATCACGTACTGCACAGTTTTTCATTAACCCTTTCCTCCATAAATACGCCTTTCTACGCCTCTGTAAAAGTCACTTTATGCAACCATTGTGATAAATAGAGCATTTGCTCCTATAGGAGCAAATGCTCTATTTATCACAATGGTTTCAAAACTACACAATTCTAAACTTTTCCTTTTCTCTAGTGAATGCTGCTTTTTGGTAGATTGATTCAAAGAGGTTGCGTCTAAAAATAGCATATGAAGGGAATGGTTAAAATATACAATTTCATACAGAATGGACTCTTATGGTTAAAGATGAACAATTCCACTTTGAAAATTCAGTATTCAAAGAGACAATCATTTTTATAAGAAATGGACGAAATACCAGTAAAGTGTAGATTGTCTGGGAAATGCCGCAGATAATAAGAACAATTATTACTGTTGGCTCAGGATTATACAGAAGAACCTGCTTAAGCGATGCTCCAAAAGAGATATGGATCTGTAAGGCAGGTGGTAGTTTAATGCAAGTTAGCAGTTGCCCTGCATTAAGCAACCGCTTGCTCTTTATGACTCCTATATTCAATAAATGAATGGTGGCTTAGGACAGGTTTTACTGTAAGTGTTTACTGTCGAACCTCGACATAGCGGTCGATAATTAATTAGCATCTTTAAAGGCTGATGGCTGCTAACCTTTAGCCTGTCCTTGTCAGTATGAAATGTCGCCCGACTTCAGTCTTCACAGTTGATTTATATTGCATTTCTTTTCAACAGCACGGTTAGAGTATCAAACAGTTTGGATCCTGATGAGACGCCGAGTTACTCGGCGTCTCATCTGTATCCAAACTGTTTACATAGGTAATGACTCATCCATCCGCAGCTTTTGTCCTGCCTTAACCCTTTCCCTCCTGATCTTATTTATATAAGAAATAATGGCATCATGACTATGTACAGTAGAACCCCTCTAATGCGACCACTTCTTGAATAATAATTTCTGCCTTTATAAGCAGGTGGTTCCTTAATGCAGGACGAACGATATGCAGAAAGCTCCAATAGCTTTATTCATAACTTTCGAACTGCATTAAGCTACCACCTGTCTCTGCCACCTTATATCCGTTTTTAGTGGTCGCATTAGATGGGTTTTACTGTATTAGTTGACTCTGTATGGTATCATATGTACACCGGAATGTTTGGTATTGCTTGAAACTGTAGACTGGGAACTATTATAAGTTCATAAGCAAACAGAGCAGACGCTGATCAGACGGCTCCCACAGGAGCCGTCTGATCTGGGTCTACACTGTTTGCAAATGCGTGAAAAAGCGTTTATATGAAGGAAAGTTTTAAGCTACCAATTATCCCAACCCTAATCGCGCTTTTCTCGACCTGACTTGCATTTGCAAACAGTGTGGATCTGGATCTTAAAGCTCGTGAGGATCCAAGCTATTTGGCACACAGTCAATAGTTTCTCAAAAAACCCTGATTGAATCAGTAGTAGTCGAAATTGCGCCAGATTTAAATTAATCCCTTTGGCCTCATGTAAGCGCATTTTTACGCATCTGCAAACAGAGTAGACCCAGATCAGACGGCTCCTACAGGGGCCGTCTGATCAGGGTCTGCTCTGTTTGATTATGGTGTAATATAGATCTGATTCTACAGCGTCTTGCTGAGCCAAAATACCCTGTGTTTATATGCCATTATAACAATAATCTTATTAATAGTCATGACGTCATTATTTCTTACATGAATATACAACAGGGAAATGGTTAAGCAGACACTATGTCTTCAACGGAGGGTAATAACTAAAAGCGTAGACGTTTTAGAAAGGCATCTGGTTATAATGATTGGTTGTGATGACCACAGACAGATTACACCAGAAACAGGTGAGAAACATAGCACTTCGCCTGTGATAATGTAGGAGGATAATTGCCGAAGACACACAATAGAACAACTAGGTCGGACACATATATACAACAAAGAAAACAATAGATAACTCTTTACCTCATAGAGACTGATTATGGTATCTATGCAAACACAGTAGACCCTGGTCAGACGGCTTCTGGTCAGGACTTGCTATGTTTGTTTATGCAACAACACAGATCTATCCATGGTGTAAAGGTATAATGGGGTGGGTAGGGGAGGGGGCACGGATATACAGCGTTGAGATAATTGTGCATGGCGTTATGGAACGAGAAAAGTTAATGAAGGAGTATGTGAGTGTGCGAGTCTTTGTGTCAGTGAGCATGTGAGTTAATGAGCCAGGGTGTGTACATTTGTACATGTAAGTAGATGACACAACGATCGATAACAAAGCTTTTTTCTTCTAATTCGTCAACATTAATTTTCCTCTGCATGCTACTACTGCCACTACCACCACCAGTCATGAAAGGCATGCAGAAGCTCCTCTCAAAGCATTACCTGCCTTAAGTTCTTTCATACTAAGATTCGGACACCGTAGTCATTTTGATCAATATCATTCGTGTTTCAACGACGCAAAAAAATCGACACACTTCCTTTAATATTGTTCCTAATTGCTCATCTAATACTGATTATCAAGCTTAACGACTAACATTTTTTGTCATTGTACAACGAGCTACAGTGTGCGTATATACAGTAAAATTCCTCTGAACTAGAATTCTAGTAGAGAATAATTTAGTTACTTTAAGTTAGGTGGCTACTTAATACAGGGTGAAAGTCATGCGGAGCGCTCCTAGAGAAACTTTCTGTATGACTTTCACCCTGCATTAAACTGTCACCTGTCTCCAAGACCGGTATTGATACCAAATGTAACGTCCGGTTTAGAGAGGTTTTACTGTACTGTTATCGGTGCATGCATTATCAAGGACTACGGATATGACGTCACGTGATCGTGTTAACCCTTTGCCTGATAGGGGCACCTATTAACGCATTATAACGCCTTTTCAAAAAGAGTAAACCCAGATCAGATGGCCCCTGTAGTAACCGTCTGCCGAGGGTCTGTTTTGGTTCCTTATGGGAGTATATAGATGTGGTACACAGTTTCTACAACGGCCAACAATCCCCCAAAATTCGACTGCATAGCAATCAGCATTCTAAACGTAAACATTCCATCAGGCAAGGCTTGGGCTGATGGTCGCTTATTTGTTGCAAACTGTACATGTTCTTGATGAACAAATTGAATTCATTTTGGGTTTTTTTGGTCTACTAGAATGTCGTTTGATTTTTTGTTTCAAAGTAAAGTTTTTAGAACCGTTTTTATTGGGCCAGCTCCATTTACTTATGGAATTTATACCTCTACAGTCTTTGCAATAGCCTTAACTCTTTCGGTGCCAAATTTCTAATTGTCGTCTGCAATCCAATTTTGTTAAATCATTCGGTACAATAAGGAAATGAGATAAATAAATGCAAATCGAAGGAACAAAGCACAGATATAGAAATAGAGATTGAGACAAAAAGTGAAGTCCCTGATCAGACGCCGCCTTTGTCTTGGTGCATTTATGCGACATTGGCGGTGAAAGGGTTAAAATGTTTTATTGAGACGCCGAGTTACTTGACGTTTGATCTGAATCCAAACTATTTACTAACATCTTCATAATTTCAAATTATACATGTAAAATTGCCAGAGTTCACCTTTTCCGGTTGCCAAACATTGTCGTCTGCACGTTGTATTTTGATGATTAAATGGGCAAACATTTGTCATTTGCTCACCAGACTAAATGTGTAATATTTACCTGATACAGGCACATTTTCCCGCCTTTTGCAAACGGAGAAATTACAGAGGTCCAGATAAGATGAGTAAATTTAAACATTTCCATGAATAACTCCTTTATTTCTCCACCAAACCCTATACTATGACTACTCTTTAGAATCGTCTCCTCGAGACGATTCTAAAGAGTGGTCACAGCAAAGGGTTTGATGGAGAAATAACGATTTTAATATTTGGGTACGCACCTTTATCTGTAGTTCTGGGAGTAAAGCAAGATCAGACGACTCCTGGGTTGATGTTGTCTGAACAGGATCTGCTCTGCTTGCTTATGACATGTTTAGTTTCTGTCATGGCGAAAAATCCGTGTTCTTATACCATTATAAAAATCAATCAATATATATTTTCATGACGACATTGTTTCTTAAAATGCAAACCTGGTCTCAGTTTCACGTATATTATTGAGTAATTACTAAGCTAAGTCTGCTATTGAAAATGACTTTTCATAAATAAGTGTGTATTTTAACAAACAAATGTAAGACGTTTGCTCAATTTTCATTTTAAGAAATTTATTGTATTTGATAATGACTGAACGTGGTCTAAAGAAAATATTTAAAAAATTGTTACGGATTTTAGCATTTGGGTACGCACCTTTATCTGTTTATATAAAAAATAATGACATCATGAATATCAATTGACAATGGCAGAAACCTTAGAGGCAGATCTGTATTATTGCATAAACAGAACAGGACCTGATCAGACGGCTCCTACAGGAGTCGTCAGATCTGGGTCTACCATATTTGCTAAGGCATAAAACGTATGTCTATAGAGTACTGGGTTAAAATAATCTCAAAGAGACGATTCTAAAGAGTGGTCAAACATAGAAGAGATAATGGAACTTGTATATTATTCTTGTAAAACATAGGGGATAGTAGTGAAATAAAGGGTCCATTCTTGTAGAACATAGGGGATAGTAGAGAAATAAAGGGTCCATTCTTGTAAAACATAGGGGATAGTAGAGAAATAAGGGAACTATTCTTGTGAAACATAGGGGATAGTAGAGAAGTAACGGATATAATCTTGTAAGACATAGGGGTTAGTGGGGACATGAAGAGTATATTCTTGTAAAACATAGAGGTTTGTGAACAAATAAAAGATATATTTTTGTGAAACAGAAAAGTTAGTGGAGAAATAAAGGCTATACGAGAATGGTTGATTTTCATATCTTATTTATGGATCTGAAATATACATGAGGCGAAGAATAAAATGGCCAGATACCTTGGTCGTCGTTTTTGTTGTTTTGCTGTAGTTGTCGATGTTGTTTTTGGTTTTGTTATTATAAGGGAACGAGAAAACAAATGATTTACAAGTGTAGACAGACGATACGTTTGCACATGACAGGCTCAGCAATATAGTTATATATCAACTAATCTTAACCCTTTATCTTTCATGTAAATCTGGATATACGCTCATATTGCATAAGCGTTACAATGTACCTAAATGAGGTATACGGTTAAGAACCCCTGATCTTGGTCTACTCTGTGGGCACCAAATTAGCGTAAGGGATAACCTTTTTCCTGTGCATATTTATGTAATACATACATCATGAACATTAATTATTTTAGGTTTTTTTATAATGGCATATGAACCCAGAGCATTTAGGCCCAGACAGAAACTGAAGAATTAGATCTGATACCATACCTAAGCAAATAGAGCAGAAACTGCTCATACATGAGCCGTCTGATCTGGGCCTACTCTGTTTGCAAAGGCGTGAAAAAATGCGTAAGGGAAGGGTTAATGTATAAAAATTAATATTACCTCGCCAGAACATTCACTTATCCAGATGTGCCCTTCTTGAATTCCAATCATGGTGATTCTACCTCCTCTAGACAATGACATTTCATTTTATGTATGTAGCACCCCTTATCACATTCAGATGATGTGGTTTTCACCTGTTACAGTACTGTCATCTTCTCAATGTGTGTTATATGCTGGGTAAAATGCGCTCTGGCATATGTAGCACAGGAATCGAGTGAAGAACTATCTTTGGTTCCCGGTCAGCGACTGATCAGGGTAGAGATTTGTCAGTTATACGTACCGCTGGTTTTCCTCCTAACACAGCAAGGGTTGTACCACACCTATAGGTTACCTGTCGCATTCTCGTATTCGTTTATTCACAGTGGTATCCGTTTCCTTGGCAAACGCTCACCTTTAGGATGCTAAATCTTCACAAGGGAAGTCGCCAATAATTGTCTAATAGCAGAGACCATTCGCTATGAAAGGATTGAATTACCTAGGAGATTTTAGTGACAAACAGTGCAGACCCTGATCAAAGGAATCTTATAGAAGCTCTCTGATCTTGATCTACACTGTTTACAAGGTCAGTGCACTCGCTTTCTTGCATTCAAAGGGGTAAGCATCATTCAGTATTGCTGTGAGTTTTATAGTGACAAGCATCGCAGGCTACTTAGGAGCCCTTTGATCTGGATCTACGTATAGGTTAGAGCATTTTTATTTCATACTACGGAATATAGTCCTCAAGGCGCGGGACGTGCCGAGAGGACTATATTCTGTAGTATGAAATAAACATGCTCTGAGCTATTTAGCACAATGCTCTATAGTCGCCGTCAATTTTCCCGCCAAAATATAAACTGACGTTTCGGTATAATTATGAAATGAACAAGCTTTTCCCGCAAACCTCATTCTTCGTTGAAACATGGTGGACAAAACAGTGAATTTAGGCGTATTATTTGAAGGCACTGAGGAAATCATCACTACAACAATTCTAATACAAGCACTAGGAAACTTTCACCTCGCCTGTTCAAAACCGGTATCAGATGCGGAATTAACAAAGTGCATAATAGGTGATCGTATGCCGCGCAAATCACAAAAGGCAAAGTCGTGGATCATGCGAATGTATAGAGAGCGGACCGAGTACCGGAACATTCAGTTGGAAATATGTGTGAATTGTATATAGTAATTCATTTAGAATAATAACAATCTTTATTTCCTCCAGATCAGGAGAGCATGGATATATTCCACATACAAACACAATAAACAAGCTACTGTATTTGCACTTCTTTCATAGTAAATTATTTAAAAGTTTTGCATTGTTTAATCTTAAAATGAATGATGTTAAGGATAAACTGCTTTAAAGCAGCATATCCATTCGGGCAAATTATCTTTTTAACATAATCGTTTAAAAAAGAATTTTACCATTCAAACAAATAAAATTGTGTTTAGTAATTTGTGTAGAAAGGTGCTACTGTATTTGCAATTTTCATAGTCCATCCTTTTATGTTTTCACCGATAAATTGACAGTTGCCATTCACATCTGTCATTTATCGATGAAATGGACAGAAATTTACGCAATATAGTACTGAAGCCAACACCCTGAAATCTCGCAACCTTATTGATCAATAGCACAGCGACGATGTAGAGCATGTGCTAAATCTTGTAAATGCCAGTACATTCAGTTCACACATTCAAAGAGTTAATGCTCATTCAGTTTTGCTAGGATTGTTGTAGTGACAAGCAGTGCAGTCTACTTAGGAACCTTTTGATCTGTTTCCATGTCTGTTTCCTCCTGATATGGGGCTACTTTTTTGTAAAAGTATGTACACTCGTTTCCCCCAGAACTGGGTCTACTTTATTATAAATGCGGGTGCACTCGGTTTCCCCCTGAACTGGGTCTACTTTATTACAAATGCCATTACACTAGTTTCCCCCTGAACTGCATGGGCCTACTTTTTTACACTCGTTCCACTCGCCATAAGTACTTATTGGTCTTCTAAACTAAGTTGATTATAAACCATCCATGAAAGAAGTTAAATATATCAGTTTAAGCCCCTCTTCAAAGTATCATTAAAGTATCGTTTAAGCAACACTGCTATTTTTTTCATTTGTATCTCCCTGTCAAATAAGGTCAAAGAAAGTTGAATTTATTTTCTTCCTATATTTCGTTAGTAGGATTAGGCTATTAAAGTGTGGAAGAAGTAGTGTCTTGATTACTATGATTTTGCTCCTATGTGTTTATTATCCAAATTTCCAATTTGATATTGCAGGTTTTAGTTTGTTTGTTTTTTCAGTATTTTAGCATAAATCATGGTTGAAAGATCCACAAGAAATGGAATATGTAACAGTTTAGACCTATTTACTCCACGTGCAAGCATTCCAATTGTTATAACCCTTTCCTTCATAGGTTATTTTAATATCCAACTTCTTTGAATAAATCTACCCAAGAGAAAAGGATTTTGTTTAGAATTTTGTAGTTCTGAAACCATTGTGATAAATAGAGCATTTGCTCCTAAGGAGCAAATGCTCTATTTATCACAATGGTTTCAAACATTAACTTTTACAGACGCGTAGAAGGCGTATTTATGGAGGAAAGGGTTAATTGAATCAGTACTGTACCTTTTGCATCCCATTCGCATTACATGTACATGGTCTTTAGAATGCTGATTTTGGTTTCCAAAACGATATATTTTGAAAATCTGTGTAATTCAGTCAATGTTTCATTTAAAGCCAGACCTCACCATTTAATATATCGGATAGATCATCTGCATATTGGTACAATTTATATTCTGTGCAATTTATTGTAATCCATTTCGACCTAAAGCACAACAGTCACATCGTACTAAATCTTTTATGATACTTTTCGGCTAAAACAGTCACCCCATGTGTACAGTCGCTGCAAGAACATGTTGAGTTAAATTACAAAATTAGCAAAATAAGCAAAGAAGAAAAGTAAAATTCTTAGCTGCCAGGTCGGTTATTCATATATTATGTTATATTGACTGCATCCTACATGTAACAGTATATACTGATCTTTCAAGATATTTGTTGAATACGTACTGTATTCTTAATTTTTTTTTGAAAAAATAGGCATTGCATTTTGCTATCTTTTTTAAAACATATACTCATTGTTATTTTGTACGACTCTCTGTTTAAGTAGGGTTGTATTTGGTATGTATTTCTTTGCACCTTGCCCAGTTGGAAGAACTTTCAGATTTCTGCTCTGCAAAAATATACGTGGCATTGATCGTTAGCTATATCTAAAGTGTTTGAGTGTCCGAATAAAATAATTTCTAAACTTAATTCCCTGAAATGATGTAGATCAAACATGTTTTGTATTATTTAGTAATAAATAGTTATATATAAATAGGGAATATTACACGAAGTGACGATATGAAGGGCTGTATCACCTGTGTGATTGGTGTGCCGTAATATTCTCACGAGCCGAGGAGCGGCGAGTGAGAATACCACGGACAAACAATCACGAGTGTAATATTCCATTTATAATATGATAAAAGAACACAAAAGAACATCAATATTCTAACTCCTTTTATTCAGATACATTGCGTTACTAAAATAGACGCGTATCCGATGTGTCATGGAGAATTACGGCTATTGCTATATATTCTTCTTTCCTTAAATTTGCTTGAATGTTCTTTCCTTAACTCCATACTTGAGGTTTCTAAAACTAGTTGGTCATTTATTGTAAGCTAGATTTCACCATTGGGTATACTTTTAGATTGTCCATGTTATAAACAGGTATTGCATACTGTTGTTTCATGTACTCAGATTATCATTTATAATTTTTATATATTTCATACCTTTAAGAATTGAATAGTGGTGTTTCCATAAAAGGCTTTTTCTTTCTGAAATGGGTTTGAAATGGGTTGAAAATGAATTTTACCAATTTGCCCCATAACTAGCCTGTTTTAAAGGGCGTGTATGGTGACGATAAAATGTACGTTTCTTTGATTTCTATGACATTATTTCGAGCATTGTTTTCATTGATATTTTTGTAATCATAACAGTCTAGCGGCTCAACGTCGAAGTTAAACTGACCACACACTATAAGCCGTTCATTGTTGTATTTCTGCATTGGTTCATCCACAGCTAAAAACATGGATTATCATTTTTGGTCTATAAAGACTGGCTAGTGTACATCTGCTACACTGTTCACTTACAGTTGAATTCGACACCTCCAACTTGAAGGGACCATACAGGTTAGTTCGAGAAAATTAAAGTTCGAGTTATCCGATTTCTAGTCTGGACAATGTCTCAAAAACAACGCAGGGCTGAAGTAATGCTGAATTACTTTCGATCTGTATTAAGCTGTCACACGTGTTTCTAGATATGTAAAGTAAATACACTTTAGAATAATTCTGTATCATACATTTTGGAAGGACCTTGTTTTTAAGTTCGAGATATCAAAGTTCAATTGTCTTTTCAATTCTGTAAATCAACCATTCACGGAATATCAAACAGCTTTGATACTGTTGAGTATAGGGTTAACCTAACCATTTGCATGATCTGAGATCCAGATGAGACATCAAGCAATAGCAGACTGATCACACTGTTTAAGCATTTCCTTGTTTTGTATTCATGCAAGAAATAATGACAACATGAATATTTATCAGCTCAATTTTTATAATATATACTTTTCAAGAGATTTTATTGCTTTGACAAAAACTGTAAAATCAGATCTATATATATATATATATGTCAAAAGTAAACAGAGCAGACCCTGATCAGACGGCTCCTATAGGAGCCGTCTGATCTGGGTCTTCTCTGTTTACAAATGCGTGAAAACACGTTTATATGAAGGAAAGGGTTAACCCTTTCCTTGTTTTGCATTTAAATTACAAAATTCAATACCTACTGAATATTCATTGACAAAATAGCTATAATGAAGCCGATGTACTGGGTTTTATAATTCTATTAGGGTAGTGGTTTTAGCTTCGTAACAGTACAGTACAGGTAGTTAATATTTTACTGTACAACAAAAATGATAAAAGTATAGACGAAGCCGTTTTATTTTGTATCACAGGGGTATGTTATTTCCACACTATATTCTACTATGCCAGTCTAACTTGAAGTTATTAAATATATATCAAATTGACATATTCAGCTTTACAAACTAGTGATGTTTGAATAGATACGGAAATTAAAGTACATTTTCTGTCTTAAGACTGAATACTTATTTCCTAAATTCAAACAAAAGTCACCAATATCAGAACTGCTTGATTCTTGTCTATGTCCGCTAGCTGAGGTTGAGAAATGTTTTTTTTACCCATGACATCGCTTGTACGTCTGTCACGAAATTTATATAGATTTTGATATAATAAATATATTCCCTTAATAAGTCAGTTGCGTATATGGAAAAGTGTATTGCTGATGCATAGGAATAAGAGGCCGCTGACCGACCAATCGTTTTCCGAAGCAAATTCAATAAAAAAAAATGTGCAACATACGATACTTCCTGGAGTTCTTTTTATCACGCCACTACAGATCATCGTTTTTATTTCGCCAAGTATGCTTACTAATAACAAATGAGGACCGGTTCTACTGTAGTTCCAATATCGAGGGTGAAAGTTATTTCTCAATGATACCATATTAACCCATTTGCTCCCAGTGGATTCTTCCATGATTATATATTGGACTAGTCCATTTTTTATCTAAGGAGTGACTGGTCAAAAAAAGTTCAATTTCGTTTTGTTTTATATTGAAATTCCTATCAGCAAACAGTGTAGACTCTGATCAGACGCCGCATTATGCGGCGTCTGATCAGAGTCTACACTGTTTGCCTTAGTCCCATATATTGGATCGTGGGAGCAAATGGGTTAACTTTTATCCCGCTATCCGGGACCTGATTTGCATTTCCAAACAGCTTGGACCCAGATGAGTTGCCGAGTAACTCGGCGTCTCATCAGGATCCAAGCTGTTTGACACTCTCGATCGATGGTTTCTCAAAAGCTTAAATTTAGACTGGAAGTAGTCAACAGAACATCAGACTCAAATTTAAGCAGACATTTTTTTTTTCACGACGGAAGTGAACGTTAATATCAGATAAAACATATATACATATAAAGATAATAAATATGAGAATGAAATGTCAATGATACTCTTTCGCTGCCAAATATTGTCGTCTGCAAGATTTGTCGTCTGCTACAAATTCCGTTCGTTTATTTTCTCCATTTTTGTTTCAATACTATAACCACAGTAAAACGCCGTGTTACTCGATGTCTCATCAGGATCCAAACTGTTTGCATAGATAATCACAGATGCGACATTGGCAGCGGAAGAGTTCTTAGGTAACGTTACACCAGGTTCAGCAATTCAACTACACTTATTGTTCAGCTATTCGAGACCTGACTTGCATTTTGAAACAGTTTGGACCTAGAAGAGACGCGGAGCAACTTGGTGTCTTGTTAAGATCCGAGCTGTTTGACACTCGGTCAAGTGTGTTTTACAACCGTGATCACTTAGGCAGTAGTCACACTTGTGCCAGATCCAAGTTGTAGCAGAGATTTTATTATAAGTGTTAAGTCGGATAATGAACCTACAATAAAATTTCTCCACCAGTACACTTCGTGAGAACTCTTATACAGGGTCACTAACCCTTTATTTATTAAATATTGGATAGATAATACCCTTTGCCTGTTAAGTGCGATCTGTCATTTGCCACCAGCTTTGATCCAGATAAGACGGCGAGTAACGCGGTGTCTCATCGGGATCAAGACTGTTTGACAGTAGATCAATAGTGTCTAACATGTTTTAACGAAACGATATTCAAAAAAGTGTGTGTAGATCTATCAGATCAGAGTTTGAGCTTACATATTTTTTTTCAACAGGCTAAGAGTTAAAAGTGGCTGATGTTTTATAATTGCATATGAACAAGGAAAGTTTTGGCTATGTCGCAACCAGAATCCGATCTGTATCATGTCAGGCATAATCAGCAAGCAGAACATCGGTTAAACAGACGGCTCCCTGTAGAGCCGTTTGATCTGGGTCAACTCTGTTTGCAAACGCTCTGAAAGATACATCCATTGACCAATAAGGTTGCGAGATTTCAGGGCGTTGGCTTCAATACTATATTGCGTAAATTTCTGTCTATTGCATCGATAAATGACAGCTGTGAATGGCAATTGTCAATTTATAGGTGACATAAATAAATAAAATAAAGGATGGACTATGAAAACAGTCCAAATACAGTAGCACCTTTCTAAACAAATTACTAAATACATTTTTTTTTTTTGAATAGTAAAACTCTTTTTTAAACGATTACACGTATGCTAAAAAGATAATTTGCTCGAAAGGATCTGCTGCTTTAAAGCAGTTTATCCTTAGCATCATTCATTTTAAGAATATACAATGCAAAGCTTTTAAACAATTTACTATGAAAACAATGCAAATATAGTAGCGCCCTTCTAAACGTATTACTAAATACAATTTACACATATTTACAGATAAAATTGTCTCCAACTGAATGTTTCGATACTCGGCCCGCTGTCTATAAATTCACATGCTCCACGACTTTGCCTTTTGTGTTTTGCGCGGCATACATGTACAATCACTTATGCGTTTTGTTAATTCAGCATCTGATACCGGTTTTTGAAAAACGTGAGGTGGAAGTTTCCTCGTGCTTGAGTACGTCCAAAGTCCAAAGTCGTCAGTATTGAAGATGTCCTTAGCGCTTTCAAATAATACATCGAAATTCACTGTTTTGTCCGCCAGGTTTCAACGAAGAATGAGGCTTGCGACACACCTTGTTCATTTCATTTACTGAAACGTCAGTTAATTTATATTTTGGCGGGAAATTTGACGGCGACGGTAGAGCATTGTGCTAAATAGCTCAGAGCATGTTTATTTCATACTACAGAATAATTATAGTCCTCTCGGCGCGTCCCACGCCTTGAGGACTATATTCCGTAGTATGAAATAAAAATGCTCTAACCTATACAAGAAAGATGACAATTTAATACAGGGCAAGCATTATGCAGGAAACTACCACAGGGGCTTTATGTATTACAATCTTTATGTATTATGCAACCACTGGCTTGTAAAGATACTTATGTTTATTTATTTTTTATTTGTTTTTGTTGATTGTTGATTAATATCAATATTTAACGTCCGTTTCTGCTCACTATGAGCAAGTTGGACGTCTCAGAGAGGGCTATGTCCTACTCTTATTATCGATTGAATGGCTCTGGATCTTTTAGACGTCCAATGTAAAGAACTGATACATCGGACGTTGGTTAAGGCCTATAAAGTCTCATCCGAATGACTTAGTCCGGCAGGAGTTCGAACTCGGGTTCCTGGTATTGTAGTCGTGTTTATTTTTAGACTTGCCGCTGTATGAGGGTCTTGGTCTAGTCTAGATTTATAACATACATAAAATTAACTTTCATTTTTGAAAAAACTAAGTCATCTTTTTATGTTATGACCACTCTTTATTGTTCGTATCTACGGGAGCTGCGGGTTCCTGCGGAAGCTGTCTGATCTCGGTCTGCTCTGATTGCTTATGGAATAATATAGATTACGGCTCTACATATTCTACTATGGTTAGCAGTTCTTTGTCCATGGGTCATTTTAAAAAAAAAATAAGATAACTGATATTCAGAAAGCCAAATATGAAAGTTCGTTATGAAAAGGACTTAAGGTAAACAAGGCCTGTGAATGGACGTCGAGTCTGTCCGCACTATTACAATTTGCACAAGCCTTTATTTAGTTCAGGCGTATTGTAGGTGGGCATATAAATTATGCTGTAGATAATATTAATTATCAAATGTTATATACAGCTGAACTTCGATACCTCGAACATCATTGACCATACACATTACTTCGAGATTACATTAGTTCGAGTCATCCAATTACTAATATGGACACTTCCTGTAGTTCACAGCTTAATGCGGGTATAGATTCTAAAGTAATGCTGCCAGTTCCTATATGAGCTTTCAGCATTACTTTCGACCTGCATTAAGCCGTCACGTGTTTATGCGTAGATATGCGTAGTGATACATGTTAGAACAATTTTGTATTATAAATTTTGATAGGATCGTACTTTTACTTCGAGTTATCCCGAATTCGATGTATCCGAGTTCGATATATCGAAGTTCAACTGTAGTTGTATCCTGACTGCAACGTTTTCGTATCACAAGTAGTTTTTGTGTATGATAAGGATAGGATGAACATATTTGATATTTGAGGCAGTCAATTGGTTTCTGTGATATAAGCTAATAAAAGTATTCAGTCATTAAACGGTTGCAAAACCAAAGACAAATTCATTAAACATCACCAAATACAGACGCAATTACTTTTATAAAGGCTGTATGAAGTACTTTGTCTCGTTATTTAATATTCACCGCACCTCGTATCCAAAATAAAACTCAACCTGACAAAAGACAAATTCCATGGTCGCCCATTTGTTTGTCCGTTGTTACATGTATACCGAAGTTCGAGTTATCCGCGTTCTAGATCTCGAAGTTCAACTGTATATACTTTAGTCGATCACCTGAAGAATAATCTATGCGAGGCTCTCTCTTTGGTAGGCAAAATCCATAAGCAAAATGCATTATTTGTTTTCAAGTTTTATTTTTTTTTTAAAAAAATGTTAAAACACATGTATTAGCATTGTACATGTTCAGTTAATACTGAGTACATATGTTTAAGATCACAGCAAACAATATACTAAATGTATAACAAATTATAAATATGACATAAAAAGAGACTTTATATGTACAGTAAAAACCTCTATATAACGGCCATTAAATTACATCAATAATTGTGTGTTAAAGGCAGGTGGCTGCTTAAAGCAAAGTGAAAGTAAAACAGAACGCTCCTATAGGAGCGTTCTGTTTTACTTTCACCTTGCTGTAAGCAGCCACCTGCCTTCAATACCAACTAATTAACACAATTAGTGGCTGTTATAGAGAGGTTTACTGTATTGTATAATAAAAGGAAACTACGTAAACAAATATACGGACGGAGTCAAAACAGCAAATATCACCATTGATCCTTTCAGTTCATACTGGATACGAGTAAACTAAACAACACCAAATAGGATCTGTCTTAACCATTTCCCTGTTCTAGGTTTATTCCAAATTGCAATACCTACCGAGGAGTCATGGACTAAATAGTTATAATGAAATATGGAAGGTGGAACATTGTAGCCATTCTAGAAACTAAATAAACAGATCTATCAAATTCCATTAGCAAACAGAACAGACTCTGATCAGACGGGTCATATAGGAGCCGTCTGATTTGGGTCTACTCTGTTTGCAAATGCGTGAAAAATACGTTTGTATAAGGGAATGGGTTAAGCGCCATCAAAAAGATGTTGAATTATTGGTCTGTAAGGCATGTGTTAGCTTAATGCAGGGTAAAAGTCAAACAGAAAGCCCCTATAAGCAACCACCTACTTTTTAAGACTCATATGTTCCATAGATGAATCGCCGCTTAGGACAGGTGATTGTGTAGGAGGTCTAGACCTATATCTACAGGTAAAATAGTCAATCTGTCACAATCTAGGAACCTAGATAATATGTATATGTTGAGAAGTTGCTTATGTTACAATCTACATAAATGCTATATTGTCTCAGATATCCCAACAATCTCCACAGATATCTAACCACTTCTTACACTGTTGGCCAATGTCCTATTAACCATTACACGTAGAGTAGAACCCCTCTAATGCGACCACTTAATGAATAAACATGGGTGGCTTTATAAGCAGGTGGTTGCTTAATGCAGGACAAAAGTAATGCAGAAAGCTCCTCTTTATTATTTTTGTCCTGTATTAAGCTACCACCTGCATCTAGCACCCATAATTATACCTCTTTTATGTGGTCACATTAGCGGGGTTCTACATTTACTTTGGATCAATATAATCACAGGCACATATGAGACGCATATACTGTACCTTATCTAAAAACTAACAATAAATACATCCTTTATTTCTTTACAAACCCTATGTTATGATCACTCTAAAGAGTTGTCCGTACGAGATATTTCTGAACAGAGGTCGTAACAGGGTATGGTGTAGAAATCACGATTGTATTATTTGAATACGCACCGTCATCTATAACTGCATAATTTAACTCTTTCGGTGCCAAATTTCTAATTGTCGTCTGCAATCCAAGTTTGTTAAATCATTCAGTAAAATAAGGAAATAGGATAAATAAATGCACATTTCAAAGGAATAAAGCACAGCTATAGATATAGAAATTGAGACAAAAAGTGAAATCCGTGACCAGACGCCGCCTTGAAAAGGCGGCGTCTGATCTGGGACTGCACTATTTGTCGTGGTGTATTTATGCGACATTGGCGATGAAAGGGTTAAAGACGCTGAAACACATTGACATTCTAACACCGCTTTTAAAAGAAATGTAATGGAAATCTACAGACAACACTCATGGGGACTAACTATCACGGTGAGCGGTATCCTGGCTTAAGACATTGTGGAATCATCGAAATTTCAGTTCCGGTCTTTAGAGTCATTTCAACCGTGCAGAGGTCTGGGTTGTAACACCCAAACACCGGATGCAGGGCCTCGGAGAAGTCTAACGCGTCGAAAGTGTGCAAGATTTTATTGTTGTTACAGTCAACGATCACCCATTTTTTCCTCTTGACGTCGACCAACAAACCATACGTGATCCTGACCTCAATCCCAGAAGTGTTATCTGATAAAGAAATGACATTCAGCAGATCGCGATTGTGCCAGAACTCTTGAGCGAGCTTCCCGTCTTCGGGAAATCTTGCGACGTAGAACGAGCGCGCGTGTTCGTGGCGTTCAACGGTGTGGTGCATATCAACGTCATCAAGACGACATAATCCTACTTCAAACACGAGCCACGTCTCTTCTAATGGCTGTTGTATGTTGTACACAACATCGACCTCAAAGTAAAACTTTCCCGCGTCCTTGAATGGAATGGTACCTATGGCTCCCTTGTACTGAACAAGGCTGTTCTCAATGTCAATGCCACCACCGCTAAAGACGTCGGTCTTCTTGTTACGTAACGTACGACCGTCACTGGACACCTCACGCTCGTGGTGAGCCGACGTAGCGTCAAGCTGAAACTCCGGACCTGAAATATTGTTGAACACATAAGTATAACGTTCAAACTTCAAACCATAGTTCTATCACTGCTAATTCAGAATCTCTGAGGACATGAGCAAAAAGTTTGGATCGAAGTGGAAAGTTACAGTTATTATGTTTTAGCCGTTTATTCCATAAATTTTATAAATACGCTTTTCTACGTGTCTGCAAATAGAGTAGACCCAGATCAGACGGCTCCAATAGGAGCCGTCTGATCAGGGTCTGCTCTGTTTGCTTATGATATGATATAGATATGACTCTACAGTTTCTGCTATGGTCAAACTATTTCCAGTGTTCATGTGCTTTTATAAAATAGTGTCATAGCGTCGTTATTTCTTTTAAACACATGTGAAAAAACTCGACGCATGCGACAACTTTGATCTGGGTCTACTCGATTTGTAGGACGTAAAAGGCGTAAAGTAAGCGGTTAGCATGCGTGACATATTTGTAATTTACAGGGCACAAAATAGTATAAATCAAAGTACTGTGAGTACTGACGGATGGTTCCCAATTTGAAAATTACAAATACTTTTTAAATGGACTAAACTTATCAGTCTAAGATGATCAACATATATGACGTCAGCCCAATGTTGCTGTTTACACTCTACATAGGTATATGTAGTTATGTCTATATGTAATATTGATACAATTGGCAGCCTGGGTATTTCATTATTATCATTACTACTATTATTATTATTATTAGATCTATTATTATTATCATAAATGTTATTGTCGTTGTTGTGATTGTTGTTGTGATTGCTAATGTTATTATTATTATTTTATCATTATTATTATTATTATTATCATCGTCATCATCATCATTTGTCGATTCCTGGTCCCGAGGTTATAAATATTGTCGGTGAATCAAAACTGTATTTCTGTGCAGTTTCTGTTCGTGTTGGTATAAGTCATTGTAGCCATGACAACTGAACAAATGCAGAAAATTAGCAAAATATCAAAGAAAATATTTCCACATCTATCTCAATCATGAAATGTCACTATTATAACATTAATTAGAGGTGACAGCGTTTGACATATGTTGATTATCTTTGTAATAAAATACTGGATGGACAATAAAGTATTGTTGAATCTCGTGAGAGCCGTAATTACCAACAATTCGATATTCCTGGTATAAAATTCATACGCCAAATAACCGCAAATATACGTCTTGTTGATGTTAATTGAGATTAAAGGGTGATTTGTTTCAAGTTTCATTTATTAACTTCAGAAGTAATTTGTCTTTTATGAAATTACAATGTATCAGTTTCAATGAAATGATATGTAGGACCGTAATATCTTTGGTGTAATTTTTTCTCCAGCGACAAGATAAATGAGTTAAAGTCTTGCAACTTCTGGTATCGAACCGTGATTGAATCATGACAGAAAAGGGGTTCTAAGTATTCGGACAATTAATCCTAGGCAACAAGTGAAGACCTAGAATAAACCTGCTCCTGAAGGAGAAGTTTTTTCAGGGCACCATACTATTTGCAACAGTAACTACATGTATACCAGAGGTATGAGATGTGTAAATTAACACATTTTCAAGTATAACTTCTTTATTTCTCTACCAAACCATACGTTGTCACCACTCTTTAGAATCGTCTCGAAGAGACGATTCTAAAGAGTGGTCACAACATAGGGTTTGGTGGAGAAAAGACGATTTCAGTATTTGAGTACGCACCTTTATATATTGTTCTATATAATACCAGTTTAATCTAACGACATCAAAAGGTGCTAGTTTGACTTATTAAGCCTTACAGGTGAAGAAGGGTTTCCTTACAGATGAAGAAGGTTTTCAGAATATGTAAACTATTTGCTACAGTGACTTCAATAAAGCCAGCTTAATATATAGGTATCAAAAGATGGCAATTACTTAAATTCAGCCTTACAGAAGAAGAGGGGACACCAGTTGTCCGAATGGTTAGCGTAATTATGGTACCATCGCCTTTCACGCTAGCTTTTCCAGAAAAAAATGACACACATCACAAATTCGATTATTTTAGAAAAATTTAGTATTATTCAAAAACATAGGAGTCTTAAAAAGCAGGGGGTGCTTAATACAGGGTAAATGCATTGCAGAAAGCTCCTATAAGCTCCTAACTTTTGACCTGCATTAGGCTACCAACTGCCTTATATACCCATAATTAGAAATCTTTTTTATGTCCGCTAAAGACAGGCTCTATTATAATTATATTGGTCTTACATGTTATATCTCCGAAATTCACGGGCTTGTCTGGTGTAGATGGCTTCCTTGGGGAGGCTGGCTTGATGTCAGGGTCTGCAATAAACAGTGGTACCTTTGTGGTTGTGTAACATACAAGAGCTGCACTGATAACAGATGTTCTGGTCCATCGTAATAGTTCTCAGTAAAACCCTACCTAATTAGTACTCATTAGAATAATCTCACTAAAGCTATTCTTACTAGGGATGACACAGGTAATTCGGATATTCGAATATTCGGATACCAAACGAATACCAACAAAATAGGGTTTGGCAATGAAATATGGAAAACAGTTTGTTCAATTTTCTTAAATACTCATATGATCAACAGCTCTGGGTATGCAATGCAACCTCTTCTAAGCGACAATCTTGTACTGACTTAATATATGACTCTTTAACATATTGAGCTCTAGGAAACATTCACTTAGAAACGGCATGGCATACTCTTTTTTTGTATCTAAAATGCACCATTTCTTCAATTTCTTTTCCAAAAACACTACCAGAGTATCAAACAGCTTGGATCCTGATGAGACGACGCGACGAATTACTAGGCGACTCATCTGGATCCAAACTGTTTGCAAAAGTAGTCACAAATTCGCCACCAGGGCTAAATGAGTTAAAAACCAACTGTTGCTTAATGCAAAACGAAAGTAATGCAAACAGTTTTTGTCAGTTGTTTCCTTTAGTTTTGTTCTGCAAATTAGGTACATTCTTTCCCTACAGGCCGAACTTTAGACTTGTTTTAATGGCCGCTTTCGAGAGGTTTTGCTGCTAATTTTCACACTGATTTCTGGACAGCTGCATTATTTTCGACAAATACATTGCTTATCAAGCTAATTTCTAACTTTAAATAATGGTTATCAAATGGCATGGATCTGAGTGAGACGATAAGCATGTTATTTAGGTTTTACCTTGTTCAAAATGACAATACTGGCGATATGAGCTGTTGAAAACATTACATAACGTTATTTTTCATCTGAACGCTCCAGCAAGGACCGTACAGGTGAAACACGCTGCGATCTGTTGTCAACAGTCCTAACCATTATCCAATTAAGTATTCCAATTAAGAATTACCAACGATTACAATTGCCAATGTTTGAAAGTATTACAGCGATACATGTTATTATGTATTAGGACCATTTGTACAAGTTGCTAATAAAAATATTTTCTGTCACCATGTGCACAACTATGCTCTCTTCTTGAAATACTTACCTGTAACAAGAAATTGTCAGAAACATTTTTTATAAAATCAGCTTGTTTATCTTTGAATCTAAAGATTGCCTGTCTATGAATCTGGTGCTTTTAATATTCAATCATAATTGAATGTTAAAATAATCTATTCAGTGTTTTGAATTAACCCATTCCCTCATATTGACGCCTTTTGACGCCTTTTTGAAACCACTGTGATAAATAGAGCATTTGCTCCATAGGAGCAAATGCTCTATTTATCACAGTGGTTTCTAAATAACATAATTCTAAAACATTTCTTTTCTCTAGTAAATGTTCCTTTTCAGTAGACTTATTCAAAGAGGTTGGATCTAAAAATAGCCTGAGAGGGAATGAGGTAACTCTGTCACTGCTAATAATGGACCTGTGATCAACTTTGCAAACATGCTGTGAGTATGTTTAAAGAAACTAGAAAGAAACAACTTAAACTGTAGCAGACGATAAATGTTTCAGACGACAATACGTGACAGCGACATATTTAACCCATTTGCTCCCAGTGGATTCTTCCATGTTTATATATTGGATTAGTCCAGTTTTTATCTAAGGGTTGCATGGCCTAATTTTTCAATTTCGTTTTGTTTTATATTGAAATTCCTATAAGCAAACATTGTAGACCCTGATCAGAGTCAGAGTCTACACTGTTTGCCTATGTGCCATATATGGGATCGTGGGAACAAATGGGCTAAAATTATGCAATTCATATAAGTTCTATAAATTCATTATTTTGAATGAACTACATCAGATGGCTATGTTTGTTCAAAGTAGAAGTAACTAAGCTAAGTTCATGCCGTTGATTATTTAGAAACTACAGTTTGATAAAATAGTACACACGTACATGTATTTATCATACAATAACCCTTTAACATGGCGTACACGAGTGGATGCGGATTATCTCCGCAAACAGCTTGGATCCAGATGAGATGCCGAGATGCCGAGTAGCTCGGTGTCTCATCAAGATCCAAACTGTTTTACACGGTGGTTACTATTTGAAAATACTGAAAATATCAACAGACTATTTGATCAGCATGTTAAAGGTTAATTGTCGTTACGGGAGGTATGTTGTACATGCAAACACGCAGAAGGAGTGTGTCGACTGACAGCATGCAACTGAAAAGCAAGAAAGCCATATGTTATTAACCCTTTACCTCATGAATATTCATGTAAGAAATTATGACGTCATGAATATTAATTAACCCATTTGCTCCCACGATCCCACATATGGGACGTATGCAAACAGTGTAGACTCTGGTCAGACGCCGCATAATGCGGCGTCTGATCAGAGTCTACACTGTTTGCTGATAGGAATTTCAAAATTAAACAAAACAAAAATGAAAATTTAGGCCAGGCACTCCTCAGATAAAAAAAAAATGGACTAATCCAATATATAAACATGGAAGAATCCACTGGGAGCAAATGGGTTAATTAATCAAATTATTTCTTTTACAATGGCATATGTCTCAGACAAAAACTGTAAACATAGATATATATTATACCATAAGAAAACAGAGTAGACCCTGATCAAAGAGAGCCGTCAGGTCGCGGTCTACTCTGTTTGCAAGGTGTGAAACAAACGTCTCTAGCAGGGAAAGGGATAAACACGTTTAAAGTAAAAGTACTGAACAAGAATGTTACAAGAGATATTTTCTGAGAGCATGGGTCTTATTGCATTACAAAGCATGTAGATCCAGATCATGCATTATGCCTATGACGAAGTATCTGATCAAGATTTACCTTGTGTGGAAAGTTTGAGAACAAGTTGCTAAAGGGTCTGACTAGTGACGGAAAGAAAGCTGCTAGTCTGGGTCTGCGTGGTTCGTAATGCGATAAGACCTTTATCTCTAGAGAGCGACTTGATTATAACGTAATGCAGATACATTGTACAGTACAACCCTCTAAACCGGACGTTCAATTTAGTATAAATATTAGACTTGGAGATAGGTGACAGCTTAATGCAGGGCGAAAGTCATGCAGAAAGCTCCTCTAGGAGCTTTCTGCGTGACTTTCACCCTGCATTAAGCAGCCACCTGCCTAACAGTGTCTAAATTCTTCTCTACTAGAATTCCGGTTTAGAGGGGGTTTACTGTACATGTTCGTTTTGTGTCATGGAAATCTCGTAGTATGTGTACCTAAAACATGTATATTACTCACATACCGTGGGTTTGGTGGAAATGAAAAAAAAACTATTTTAACCCTTTCCGTGTTCAATATTCATGTAAGAATTAATGCCATCGTGAATATTTATCAGCTGATTTTCCAATCTATGGATTTGTTGTGACAAGCTTTGCACTTTTCAAGGAATGTTTTTTGATTTGGCAAAAACTGTTGAATCAGATCTATAGCATGTCATAAGCAAAGGCGAGAAAATGCGTATATATTTGTATATGAAGTAAAAAGGTTAAACAGTCACAAGCAAGACACCATTAAGTTTCTTTAGTCAGCAAAACATGACGTCGACTTCAGTTCTAATAGTGTAGGTGGGGTAAATCAGTCTGCATACTGATGAAAGTTCGAGTAACTCGAAGTTTTATATTGATCCATTCTCAATGTGCTGAACAAAGCTAACAGTTTCAATTCTTGTTATACAGTGCTCCCTCTCTACAACGACACCCTTTGGGATACAAATATTGTATGTATTGTTCAGAGGGAGTTGTTATAGGGAGGGAAAATCAAACATAATTAGCTTGTTTGCAGATCTCCAGATAAGGTGTATTTCGAGAACTAAAACCGTTATGCCTCCATCAAACCCTATGTTGTGACCACTCTTTAGAATCGTCACTTTGATTTGATGGAGGCATAAAGAAAATACGATGGAAAAAGTTATCTCTGGAGCCTTGTTGTTTCGGAAACAGTGACATGCGTTGTTGTAAGGAGGGAATCGTTATTGAGAGGGCCGTTGTAGGGAGGGAGCACTGTATATGTATCGTATTTCACCTAATAAACGTCCTACTCTAATAAACGAAAGCTTGGATCCAGGTGAGATCCATAAATTATAAGACGATGGGTGTGTTGTTTAAATATAACTGAACACCATTACGTATTGTTTATCTTTGCTTATTGATATCATTATTTCTTCTAATTAAGTGCCATTTCCACAATGAGTTTGGGATTAACGGCATGTACGAGGGGTGTTCCAAAAATAATGTCACTTGCATCGGTGCTCATATAGCGGAAGTGCTTTTGTTCATTTTAATTTGCTCTGCCCTTCAAAATACTCTCCGCCAGCCAGAATACACCTTTTTAGCCGGTCAATCCATTTTTGGAAGCATTTTTCATACTCTTCAATGGGGACACCCATCAGACACTGATAAACAGCAGATCCAAGGGCATTTCTCGAATTGCATCTCCTTCCAGATAAATGATATTTAAGTTTTGGAAAGAGAAAATAGTCGCAGGGGGCCAAGTCTGGCGAATACGGAGGGTGCGGAAGGACGGTAACCTTCTCTGACTCCAAAAAGTCAGTCACAATACGTGCCTTGTGAGCGGGTGCATTATCATGCAAAAGTCGGACATACTTAAGTCCTGTTTTGGGGCGGCTACTTTTGTAGTAGTTCTTCAATTTTCTCAGAACAACGTTTTTATAGAACTTGCCTGTGACCGTTCTGCCTTTTGGCACCGGGATTTGAATAGCTGGACCCTTATTAGTGAAAAAATAGCATACAAAACCTTCTTTACCGTTCGTATTCGTTTGGCAATACTTGGGCGTCTGGCATTTTTAGTGGCCCATATTCGGTTGGAAACCTTCCGCTTTGGTTCAAAATAATACACCCAGGTCTCATCACCAGTGACTATATTATCAAAAGCCTTTTTACTATATTTTGGGTACATTTTGAGAAGTTTTTTTGCCATTGTTACACGCGTCTTCTTTTGCTCATCCGTTAACAAATGGGGTATCCATCTTGCATTTATCTTTCTAACTTTTAGGTGTTTCTTCAAAATTGCATGAACTCTTGCTAACGACAAGTTTGTCATTCGAGCCAATTGTCTTACGGTGAATCGAGCATCAGTTTTGAGGATATTTCGGATTTTTTTCTATGTTACCTTTGGTCGTAGTTGTTGCAGGACGACCTGGGCGAGCAGCATCTTTCAGTTGCTGCTGCCCAGCACTAAATTTAGCTACCCACCTACAAACAGTCCTGTGGGACATTTGACCCTCCCCATAAATGTCACACACCTCGCGGTGAATATCTACAGCCTTTATGCCGAGTAATGACCTACCTTTTATATAGGCCCTAATTTCAAGAACATTTTCAACTCGTTTTCCTGTCATTTTGTGTATAGTCTAACGAATAGGCTATGAAACGATGTACACTGTACCGAGGCAAGTGAACGTGTGGACGAGATATTGACCTGTGTCACGAGCCAGTGATCACTCAATCGACACGAGGTGGTTTTGTGCATGAATTGCATGATTTCCGCGAAATAAAGCACAGATGACATTATTTATGGAACACCCCTCGTAGATGTTCTTTTAGCAAGGAACTGTTACGTGGAATTCAGACCATATAGTCTAAGAACTCTGAATACGATTGCAAACTAGATGTCAATCAACTGAAAATTGTCTTATATCAGCAGTCTTTAGGTATCTAACACCAGTGTCCCTCATTCACTAGTACACTTGCACTACATACAGTACGTTAAGCCAGTGAAAGAAGCAGTTGCCAATAGCAACATAATTTACAAAACAACTTTAGATAAAAAAAAATGCTTCAGATAAGTACAGATATCATATTTTTCAAAATACAGTAGAACCTGTCTTAAGCGGTTATCAAAAAGGTCTAATTGTGAGCCTGTAAGACAGACGGTTGCTTAATGCTGGACAAATGTGGGACATTTCTGCATTACTTTTGTCCTGAATTAAGCAAGTACCTGCTTGTCAAGACTCCTATGTTCAATAAATGAATGGCGGCTTAAGACAGGTTGTATGACAACTTGACGATGGAGACACGTGTTATTCGTTAGATATATATACATGTACATGTATATACAAAATGTATAAGATATATACAGTAGAACCTCTTTTAAGCATTTATTGAACACAAAAAACAGGTCGTAGCTTATTGCAGGGTAAAAGTAAAGCAGAGAGCTTCTATTAGAGCTTTATGTATTACCTTTGTCCTGCATTAAGTTACCACCTGCCTTACAGACCATACTTAGACATCTTTTTGATGACCGATTAAGATTCTTCTTTAAATTCAGGGGTTTGGTTTCTTTATAAAATAGCTCCTTTATTTCTCCATTAAACCTTATGTTGTGACCACTCTTTTGAATAGTCACTCTCAGACTGTTGTGTTAAAGAGCAATTCTGAGCAAACACGGACGCATGTTAATTTACAAAGCTCAATGCCGAGGTTACTCAGAGATCAAAGTACATACTTAAAGTATCGCTAATGCGACCACAAAACTATCAACATTGCAGTATGTAAGACAGGCGTATACTTAATGCAGGGCAAACGTAATAGGAACTATCTGCATAACGTTTGTCCCGCATTAACCCATTACCTCATAGGCTATGTTTAGATACAACGTCTATGAATAACGAAAATGAGCATTAACTAGAGAAAAGGATTTTTTTTAGAATTTTGTAGTTTGAAACCATTGTGATAAATAAAGCATTTGCTCCTATAGGAGCAAATGCTCTATTTATCACAATGGTTTCACAAAATGACTTTTACAGAGTCGTCTAAAGTCGTAAATATGAGGGAATGGATTAAGCTAGCACCTGTTTTACAAATCGAGAATTAGACTTTTTTGAGTGGTCGTATTAACGGGATTGTACTGTAACATTTAGGCACTCAAAGTACAATAAGCAGATAGTCTGATGACACAGTCACGATTTAGTATACATGTACACTGTACATCTACTGTGGAGTAAAGCTTAGACATGCAGAGATACAAACAGAGATTTATATGACCGACGTCACAGAAAAGAAATGCCATTTATGCATAGGAAACAGTATGGAGCCAGACCAACCAACGCGTTGGAGAATCGTGTCTCAAAGGAACCTGTTCTGCTTGCATCGGTTGTTGATAAATGTTTGCTTTTCAGAAGTAGCAACTCGTTTAGCCCTGTCGGCGCCAAATTTCTAATTGTCGTCTGCCAACCAAGTTTGTTAAATCATTCAGTAAAATAAGGAAATGAGATAGATAAATGCAAAATTCAAAGGAATAATAGACGGATATAGAAATAAAGTTTGAGACAAAAAGTGAAGTCCCTGATCAGACGCCGCCTTGAAAAGGCGGCGTCATCTGGGACTGCACTATTTGTTGTGGTGCATTTTTGTGACATTGGCGGTGAAAGGGTTAAAGCACGATCAGATGCCATGTTTGATGCACGGCCGTTGATTAGACTCCATACTGATTACAAACGTTTAACCCTTCACTCCATGAATATTTATGTAAGAAACGATGGTATTATGAATATTAATTTGATGCATTTTAACAATGGCATATGAACACGGAAAAGTTTTGCCATGGCATAAGCTAACAAAGCAGACCCTGATCAGACGGTTCCTACAGGAACCATCTGATCTGGGTCTGCTCTGATTGCAAACTCGTCATTTTGTGTACCTATGGGATTAAGGGACTTTAAGCACTCTTCTTCTATGACATCAGCCACTCCAAGTAAGTATATTGAAAAACATGAAAGCTTTTAGTCACAAGTTAGAATATCGAAGCCAACCACAAAGAGGTGGCACCCTGGTTGACATACATGAGTTCTCAGTCAGAACGGGTGTACGAGGGCTCGTTGCTAGGGAGGAAGCTCGATTTGCCATGGCAACCCTATTAAAGAACGAGCCGTTGGTATGGAGATCACCGTTTGTTGTCCTGTTATCTAGACTAGCCGTACTTGGTGCATTCCCTTTCGTTGCTGCTGTCGGTGTACATTGACGTAGTTTACATGTATATCAAACAGCTATACGAGTTCCTCAATCAATATACAGTTGTTATATAAATCTAAACCCATTTTCCCCATATCATTTAACCTTTAGCCTGCTGAGCAAATTATTTTTACAGAATGTTTCACCTTATACATTTTCAAAATTCAATCTATAATCAATTTGTCTTCCAAAATGCAATCAGGATGACTAACAGTTTGGATCCTGATGAAACGCCGACTTACTCGGCGTCTCATCTGGATCCAAACTGTTTGCATACGTAATCACTCATCCGCCAATAGCAGGCTAAAAGTTAAAGACCCATCCAAATATCAATGTGGGACCCATCCATTTATCATGTTGAGGGGGCCCAGCAAACGAAACATTTGCTGGAATAAGCTATTGGCATCGATGGGGATCAGCAAACAGTGGATACTCTGATCAGAGGGCTCCTCCAGGATACCTATGATCTGGGTATACACTGTTTGCCTATGTCCTTATAAGGGACAATGGGCACATATAGGTAAGTCTTATGACTATTCATGTAAGACATAATGTCACCATTAATATTCATTAAAACAGGGGACTTATTTACTACTAACTGTAAAGTTAGATACATATTTATATATATAGTAAAACCTCTCTATAACAACCACTAAATTGTGTTAATTAGTTGGTATTTTGGGCAGGTGTTTGCTTAAAGCAATGTGAGAGTAAAACAGAACGCTCCTATAGGAACGTTCTGTTTTACTGTCACCTTGCTTTAAGCATCCACCTGTCTTTAACACAAAATGTTTCATGTAATTCAGTGGTCGTTATAGAAGTTTTACTGTATTTATATAATTCCATAAGCAGACCTTAATAAGACAGGAACCGTCTGATCTGGGTCTACCGTGTCTGCAAAGGTGTTAAAATGCGTATATATGCAGTAAAGGGTGACCTGAAATATTTAGTATAAATACGTATCAATCCTTTAAATATAGTATAATAGCATTCAACATAAAATGATTAAAGATAAATAATTAAACTCATGTACAGTATGGATATTATTTATAAGTCATATATTCGGGTTAACTGATCAAGTGCCTTATTAGTTCTTTGGATGTTAGTTGCAAATCAAACCTATGATAACAGATTGGATCCAGATCAGACACCAAATTACTAGGAGTTTTATCGGGACCCGAATGTGTATCCTTGAAGAATCTGCAAATTGAAGCAGACAACGGTTATTAAATTTTCAGACGCAACATTACTTAGCGTGCAAAGAGTTAATTTCTGAAAATTGATTTGTTCTTAACTGCTTATCTATATATAGGTTTATTTTTTTTATTTATTTGTTTATTTGAGTCTCATCGTGGTTACAGCATACAAATATCACATATATTTTTAAAAACAATTTAACAATGCAACCACTCCATTCAATAATGAATTATAAGAGACTTTATATATGTTTTGCTGTTTTGTATTTTGTAAGATACGCTTGTTTGAGGGCCTCAAGATAGATTAGTCACTATGACTAATTGAGCTAACCTCGTTAAATAAAGTCTTTCATTCATTCATTCATTCATTCAGTTGGATGTGCTCTTTCATGTCACCTGGAGGGAGGTTCTTTTAATCCTTTAAATGCAAGTGCTCTATTTATCACAATGATTTCAAAATGTTATTTAACAGAGGCGTCAGAGGCGTCAATATGAGGGAATGGGTTAGCCCTGTATTCCATCTCTATGAATATTCATGCAAGAAATAACGTCATGAATATTAATTAGATTCATTGTGTATTTAATGG
>OY755251.1:33544954-33571918 GCA_963576725.1 Azorinus chamasolen
CCATGGTCAAATAGTCTCTTCTTAATATGCAACTATTAAAAATCAGCTAACATGCAATACAGTAAAAACCATCTAACCCCGACGTTCGATTTAGTATAAATAGCGGTCTTGGGGACAGTTGGCAGCTTAATGCAGGGTGAGAAGCTTTCTGCATGATTTTCACCCCGCATTAAGCAGCAACCTGCCTAAATGTATGTAAAATCTTCTCTGCTAGAATTCCGGTTTAGTGGGTTACTGTACACCTGATGTCTTTATTTCACCAAATAAAGTGTTAAGATGTTTATACATATACGAAATGTATTACCACATATTATACGAGCGTATGCTCAGGAATCTAAATCTAAAAAATCTGCTCTAGCGTCTGCCTAACTACCTTGGCTTACCATTTGCAGAACTATGCAAAGCACAGGCACCTTAAAAAGTAACCAACTTAAACCTTTACTCCATGAATACGCCATTTTACGACTTTGCAAACAGAGCAGGCCCTGATCAGACGGCTCCTATAGGAGCCGTCTGATCCGGGTTTACTCTGTTTGCTTATGTCATAATATAGATATGATTCTACACTTCCTGCCATTGTCAAAATGCCTGTGTCCATGTGCTGTTATAACAAATTAATATAAAATTAATATTCATGACGTCATTATTTCTTACATGAATATTCATGGAGTAAAGGGCTAATATCGTAAACAACGTGTCAGTAGCTTAATCTTTAGCCATCTGTGAACAAAAATTGTCTTCTCAAATATAGATCTGGTGTGATTTAGACTACTTCCGATTCGATCAAGATTTTAAGAAACTATTGACCGAGTGTCAAACAGTTTGGATCCTGATGACTTTAATATCATTATACCATTAAATAATATTTATACTAACCGAATATTTTCGCAAAAGTCTCGCCCCGAGCCATCCTTGTGATCTATGTCTAGCTGCGTGTACACTAGAACCCCTCTAAAACGACCACTTGAACAAATAAATATGGTATTTATAAAAAGGAGTTGGTTGTTTTATGCAAGACAAAAGTAATACAGAAAGCTCCTTTCTGTATAGTTTTCGGCCTGCATTAAGCTACTAACTGCCTCTATAGCCAATAATTAGACCCCCTTGTTTGTGTTCGCATTAGAGAGGTTTGACTGTGTATGATCATGTTTGTATCAGTATCATGTCTCATTATCAATCAGTATCATTTGATACATCTGTAGATTTATCTCTTTATCCGGCAATGTCGCATCTGTAATTACCGAGATGCAAGCAGTTTGGATCCAGATGCCGAGTAACTCGGCGTCTCATCAGGATCCAAACTGTTTGTTACTGTGACTATTTTATGAAACAAAAATGTAGAAAAATAAAAAACTGAAAATTGTAGCAGACAACAAAGTTTGCAGACGATTAAACTTGGCAGCGAAAGAGTTAATGGTTAATCAACCTTTAAAGTTTAGCACGCTATGTGTGATTAGGGTCTGCACTGTTTGCTTACAAAATATCTTAGATATGAGTCTATACTTTTTAGCATAACTCCGTATTTACTTTTTATATACCAGTAAGAAATAATTACTGTAAAACCCCTCTAATGCGACCACACAAACATGGGCATAATTCGAGATGGCAGAGGCAGGTTGGCCGCTTAAGGCTTGACGAAAGTTATGCAGAAAGCTCCTATAGGAGCTCCTATAGGAGCGTTCAGCATAAAGTTCGTCCTGCATTAAGCAGCCACCTGCTTATAAAGGCAGAAATGTTTATTCATTAAGTGGTCGCATTAGAGAGGTTCTACTGTAATTAAATAGTATTCATAATGTATGGAGTTTGTCATGAACATTGTAGAGCAAGGGGGTTATGAAAATTTGTATGAATTATTCTGCATGTACATATAGTACATATATCACAACTATAACTATACTCACAGTTCTGGATGAACGACTTTGAAGCATCGCCAGGACTGGACATGCTTCCGTTGACTTGACCGGACCCAAACTTCACAGGTGGTGACGTCATTTTCGGCGACGGCTGGTGGTACACCGGAGTAGTGGGTGGGGTGGCAGGGAACCGCTTTTGACCTAGGCCAGCGGAGGAAGGGGTTTGTGGCAAGCGTCGTTCACCCTCTTGATCCTCTTGGGATTCTTTAAAAATAAGTTGGAGTTTTGAAAATCCTGAGAGCCATTTAATATAGTGGTGTGACAATATCAATGTCACTTAAAATTACCTTTAATTGATATTTCAGAATGTATACACAAAGAGTGAAATAAAAAATAACACTATCACAAAAATTAAGAAAATATATATCATGATGCCAAAGCAAAAACTAATAACAACAATTAATCATAAAAACATACAGTAATACCTCGTTGATCCGAACCTTTTGTAGAGAAGAATTAATAATTCTTAGGCACGTGACTGCTTGATGCAAGGCGAAAGTCATGCAGAATGTTCCTAGAGGATGACTTTCATCCTGTATTAATTAGATACCAGAATGTTCCTAGAGGATGACTTTTATCCTGTATTAATTAGATACCAGAATGTTCCTAGAGGATGACTTTCATCCTGTATTAATTAGATACCAGAATGTTCCTAGAGGATGACTTTCGTCCTGTATTAATTAGATACCTGAATGTTCCTAGAGGATGACTTTCGTCCTGTATTAATTAGATACCTGAATGTTCCTAGAGGATGACTTTTATCCTGTATTAATTAGATACCTGAATGTTCCTAGAGGATGACTTTTATCCTGTATTAATTAGATACCTGAATGTTCCTAGAGGATGACTTTTATCCTGTATTAATTAGATACCAGAATGTTCCTAGAGGATGACTTTCATCCTGTATTAATTAGATACCTGAATGTTCCTAGAGGATGACTTTCGTCCTGTATTAATTAGATACCTGAATGTTCCTAGAGGATGACTTTTATCCTGTATTAATTAGATACCTGAATGTTCCTAGAGGATGACTTTCATCCTGTATTAATTAGATACCTGAATGTTCCTAGAGGATGACTTTCATCCTGTATTAATTAGATACCAGAATGTTCCTAGAGGATGACTTTCATCCTGTATTAATTAGATACCTGAATGTTCCTAGAGGATGACTTTCATCCTGTATTAATTAGATACCAGAATGTTCCTAGAGGATGACTTTCATCCTGTATTAATTAGATACCTGAATGTTCCTAGAGGATGACTTTCGTCCTGTATTAATTAGATACCTGAATGTTCCTAGAGGATGACTTTCATCCTGTATTAATTAGATACCAGAATGTTCCTAGAGGATGACTTTCATCCTGTATTAATTAGATACCAGAATGTTCCTAGAGGATGACTTTTATCCTGTATTAATTAGATACCAGACCGACAATGACACCCGCATGAGTGTTCGGAATTAACCAGAATTAATCAGTGTTTGAATTAACCAGTGTTCGGATTAGCGAGTGTTCAGATTCACGAGATTTTACTGCAATTAATGAGTTCACAGAGATCATCATATAGAGTTGTAAATTGGTATTTGTCTTTGAATGACTACAAAGTACCATTGATGGTTCTAATTTGCGAGCATTTATGGAAATGTTAGTTACATAAAATGACACATTATTTAGGGTGATAACGTGTTGTTTGTTTGTTTTTAAAAAAAATGTCTAAAGCATACAACTGAATGAAATTAACCTTTTCTTTATAAAACATAAAACATTTCAACGTAATTGCAGGAATACTTTTCTGCAGCAACCACTTCAGTTATAACAAAAAAGTTTTTAAAAGCAGATGGTTGCTTGCTGCAGGACGAGAGTAATGCAGACAGTTCTTGTGGGAGCGTTGGGCTTTCTGCAGTACACTCGTCCTACTACATGCCTCTAATTCAGAAAAACAAATATATTTCTTATTGGTGGTCGTTTTAGAAATGTTTTTCTATACATATACAAGTATAACAACAATACCCAAGCGATAGGAACTATAGGAAGTATTTAATAATACAGCAAGCAAGCAGAGGAGACAGCCAGACCGTCAATTGGTTATAGAAGCCAACCGCACCGGTTAAAAGATGAGTTCAATCTTGAGTATAGTTAGGGTTGAAACAACCGTCAACGCAGCTTCTTGAGTTTCACCAAAATGAATCAACAACTGTTGAGAACAATACACGTGTTATATCAATAATTTTACCGTTATCTTATAACACAAAAAAACGTTCACTGCAGATTAACAATAAGAAGTGGACACAACCTCTGCAAACAGGTATACAATAAAACCTCTCTTTAACGACCACTTAACTACATCAACTATTTTGTGTTAAAGGCATGTGGCTGCTTAAAGCAAGGTGAAAATAAAACAGAACGCTCCTATAGGAGCGTTCTGTTGCTTTAAGCAACCACATGCCCTTAATACCAACTGATTAACACAATTTAGTGGCCGTTATAGAGAGGTTTTACTGTAATCCAAATGAGACGATGAAGATGACTCGATGTATCAGCAATTCCAAGATGTTTGACACTCTGGCTCTGAATTGATCCCATTTAACCCTTTACTCCATGACGATTCGTGTAAACAATTAATGGCATTATGAACACTAATTAGATTAATTGCTATAATAATCTCTGGACAAAGGAATTTGTAGAATCATATCTATATTATATCATAAGCAAATAGAGCAGACCTTGATCAGACGGCTCCTATAGAAGCCGTCTGATCTAGGTCTACTATGTTTGCAAATTCGTAGAAATGCGTATTTATGGAGTAAAGGGTTAACACTTTAGCTAATACGGACGCCTTTAAACGTCTCTTTACAAACAGGATAGCTTAGACCTTAGGAACAGTTACTGTCTACTCAGGGTCTACTCTGTTGCGTATTGAAACATATAGAACTGATTCTTAGGTGTATCTTGTAAAGTGCCCTTGTTTATGGGCCATTACAGACATGCAGTCAATGAATATAATATCCAAGAAGTGATAGATTCTTGCATAATTATTCACGAGGAGAAGGATTAAGCCCAAGTTTCAAAGTGAACTCATCCATGTATGTATGTTGGATGTATCTATTTTACATTCTTAGGGGTGTTTCTGCAACATTTGATTTCTGATGTGACTTTTGGCAAGATATTTGTAATTTACAAACAGTGCAGACACAGATCAGAGGAGAGCCTTCCCGAGTCCCCATGATCTGGGTCTACACTAGTAGCTTATGTCCATGTAAACAGGCACTAGGCACATGATTCAAAATGACAATTATGATTGTTTGGCGCCACACTCACAGAAGTTGAAACCGAAACAAACAGGTCTAACTTATTCACTGCCAAATTTTGTCGTCATGAAATTTTGTCGTCTGCTACATCTTTTTTTCTATATTTTATGTTGAAAAACCCCAGTCAGTCACAGTTACAAACAGTTTGGGTCCTAATGAGACGCCGAGTTACTCGGTGTCTCATCTGGATACAAACTGTTTGCATAGGTAATCACAGATGCGACATTGGCAGCGAAAAAGTCCAACTTCAGCAAGACAAAACGGGTAATGTTTTAATTACAGTACAAACATAGTTGACCGATATGAGACATAGTGCAAGTAAGTTTAAATATCAGAAGTATCAGATGACAATTTGAGCAGACGGTAACTTTCATAGTTGGATGCTTAATAAATATTCATGTTGGTAATAAAGCCATCATAAATACCAATTAGGTGAAAACTTTATAATGGCATATGAACACAGATACCTTTGGTCATTGCAGAGACGTCAGCATCATTTCTACATTATTTAGAAAAGCAAACAGAGCAGATCCAGATCAGACGATCCGTACTGGAGTCATCTAATCTGGGTCTACTCTGTTTGCAAATCCGTTAAAAGGCGTCTGTTATGATAAAGGTTTAACCCTGTCCCAGTTTAATGTTTATTTTCAAATTTCAACACCTACTGAATATTCATGGGCATAATAGTTATAATGATATACGGAAGGTGAAACATTGTAGTCATCCTATAGGAGCCGTCTGATCTGGGTCTACTATGTTGGCAAATGCGTGAAAACGCGTTTATATGAGGGAAAGGGTTAACTAATGTCCAATTAACCATATGATTGATGCTGTAATTCCGCCTCTGCATGTAGAGTACACCAACATCAAACAATTCCTCTAGGTTTCTTTTTTGTTCTACATAAAGAGTGGAATCTAACATGACTATTCATCAAGTAAAGGGGCCGCAATGGCGGATGTAAAAGGGGCCTTTATTCCTACTTTCCTGAAGTTTTTTCCAAAGCATAAATCAAAACTATGATGGGCATATGATTTCGTTAACCCGCAACCTCATGGAGATAAATGTAAGAAATGATGGCATTATGGATATTTACTTGCTTACATCTTGTAATGGTTTATTTATGAACGCATGGTTGTTTGGTCACGGCAGAAACTGTATAATCAAACCTACAGTAAACTCTCTCTATAACGGCCATTAAATTGTGTTAATTAGTTGGTATATCAGGGCAGGTGGCTGCTTAAAGCAAAGTGAAAGTAAAACAGAACGCTCCTATAAGAGCGCTCTGTTTTACTTTCACCTTGCTTTAAGCAACCACCTGCCTTTAACACAAAATACTTGCTGTAATTTAGTGGCCGTTATAGGGAGGTTTTACTGTATCGAGTTCCATTAGGAATCATCAAATCCTGATCAGATTGTTCATACAGAAACTGTCTGATCTTGGTTTACACTGTTTGCCACAGCGATAGAATGTGTCTCTATAAGGTAATGGTTAATTAGCACCATGTGCGAATCTTTGAATTAATATCCCGTTGCCATGGCAACCAAATGCGTTAATGTTTATGTTTTAGAATCATTGTGAAATTACTCTTTTGAACGTTTGTATGCTATGGTGCGTGTATGTTCAACAACATGAGCTGGCTTTTACATGTAACCCTTGTCTCCATATACTAACATGACCATATATGGATTTATAGAATTACGAGTACAGCAAAACACAGCTAAACCGGAATTTCAATTTAGTATAAATATCGGTATTGGAGACAGGTGGCAACTTAACCCTTTTACCGCCGAAGTCGAAATGCACCACGACAAATAGTGCAGTCCCAGATCAGACGCCGCTTTTTCAAGGCGGCGTCTGATCAGTGACTTCACTTTTTGTCTCAGTCTCTATTTCCATAACTGTGCTTTATTCCTTTTGAAATTTGCATTTATTTATCTGATTTCTTTATTTTACCATATGATTTCACAAAATTCGATTGCAGACGACAATTAGAAATTTGGCGCCGAAAGGGTTAATGCAAGGTGAAAGTCATGCAAAAACTCCTCTAGCAGCTTTCTGTATGACTTTCACCCTGCAGTAAGCAACCACCTGATTACAAAGACATAAATTCTTCATTACTGAAATTTCGTAGTAAAATCTATCGAGTTTTTACTATACTGACAGAGTGTCAAACAGATTGGACCCTGATGAGTTCCCATGTTACAAAGCGTCTCAGTTGGACACAAGTTGTATCAATAGCATGTAAGGTCGCACTGGTTGATATTCAGCAGTCGAAGCAATAACAATATACTCTGGTGAAAACTGTAACATCACATGATATATGGAAATGTATATTTTAATGACTTTTTAGAATGTCATGGCAACGAATAAAGCTCCTGTATTCACCTTTTGAAACGGGTGAGGTTTGGCATCTAATAACCAATTGAAAAGAGCGCCCGTCTGCTGGACAAGAAACAAATACAAGAAATAGGAAAAATATAACTTAACACTAAACCGATGGGTATGTCACAAATGTTGATATCAGTTGAGATATCATGTCAAACATTGTATTGTTAAGGAAAGTGCAAATCATATCAAACACAACACAAACAGATATTCAATATTAACACTTTCCGAGCTGTGAAGAACAAAACATATCTGTTTAACCCTTTCCCGCACATTGACAACTATTGACGACTCTGTAAACGTCACTTAGTGAAACCATTGTGATAAATAGAGCATTTGCTCCTGTAGGAGTAAATGCTCTATTTATCACAATGGTTTCAAAGTACAAAATTCTAAAAAAAAAATCCTTTCCTCTAGTTAATGCTGCTTTTCGGTAGATTTAATCAAAGAGGTTGTATCTAAAATAGCCCATGACGTAATGAGTTAAAATTGTGACTACTTCCGATTTGATCAAGCTTTTGAAAACTACTGCCTGTGGTGTCAAACAGCTTGGATCATGATAAGACGCTGAGTTACTCGGTGTCTCATCTGAATTTAAGATGTTTGGAAATGCTGGTTAGATAGCGGGAAATGGGTTAATTTGGTCAACTATTACACAAATATAAACCCCGTCTTCCATTTAGTCGATACCCCCGCCTTATTTACATCGTTGCAAATAGAGTAGACGAAAATCAAGACTGCTCAAATAGGAGCTGTCTTTCCTGTGCCTTCTTTGCTTCTTTATTTAAATAATACATAAGAATTACTATGCTAGTAGTTTGGAAGTTCAGCTGTATTTTGGCGAGTTAGAAAAGTTGTTAAATGCGAGCCTTGGCGAGCATTTAACTACTTTTCTGACGAGCCAAAATACAGCTGAACTTCCAAACTACTAGCATAGTAATTCTTTTATCATGCAACTCCAAGAAAAATGGAGAAAATGAAGAAAAAGAAAGATTGCTAAAGCAGTTTCGTCCCCTGAATGAAAATATAGGCAAGTACGAATTACGTGACGTCATATTGGCATGCAGTGACGCCATCGACTTTTACAACATAAACAAACTTGATTTATATTATCCTTTTATATGAACAGATAGTTGAGACAAAGGTGAGAAAATGTGTTAATTTGATGTTTATGTTTAATTATGCCTTTTTCGTCCTTCTGTTTTCCTCCTATTGGCTGAAACAAACTTGCATTCCAGTCGGGTCAGTACACATGCACTATACCTCACAAAATACAGCGTCGACGTGGAAAATATTATGCTAGTAGGAAGTGACTGTATTCGGTGACGTTGCATGATAAATATAATAGGTTGTACTGTTAGCCAGAGTGCTATACTTTCCGTGTTTTAGCACGTAAAATAGATGAATTCATATAGATTCCTAGTAAGTGGGTTCTTCTATGAAATTTCATCAAGGAAAAGGGTTAAGCATGGCTATACAGATATATTAACTCTTTACTCCATGAATATTCATGTGGGAAATAAAGACGTCATGCATATAGATTCGTGTTCATAAAGGTATGAGAACACAGGACTTGTTGGTCATGACAGAAACTGTAGATCGATATCTATATCATTTCATAAGCAAATTGAATAGACTGATCAAACATCTCCTACTCTGGGTCTACACTGTTTGTAGTCTAAGACATTTGTGGAGTATTTATGGAGTAAAGGTTTAATTGCATTGAGAGAGTCTAGGGTTTGGAAAGCATCTAGTAGGTATGTATTTCTTCCGCTTCAGGACAAACTGGTCTCTTATGTCTTAGCAAAAAGTACAAGCCCATACCGCATCGCTGTTAAAGGTCATTGTTATCACCTGCGTGTTGCTATCTAAATTTTGTTTCTATGCACCCAAGGCAAGAAAGCCTCTTCTCCGAGTGTGTCGGAGAAAGTCGAATAGTTACGACTGGTCATACAGGACATTTCCTCGTGAAGTGGCTTATGTAAATGTGTATATATAAACAGTAATGAAAGATTGATATATGTTGGTAGGGGGAGGGGTGGGGGTTAATCATCAAAAGATTAAGCTCTGAATAAAGAAATAACTTTGTACCGAAAAGTATAGCTTACATGTAAGTACTTCTTTGGCCAAATAAATCAGAATAGAATATTAAATGAACATTGTATTAACCTGTTCCCGGCTAAATGTCATAAAAACAATATATTAAAAATCAAAAACAAATGTGATATCAAACACTACAGTATAACAATTCATATGCTACTAACCGAATTCGATCTAATCATATAATTATATAGTTCCATTTGAACATTTTACTTGATAATTCCGCTTTTTAACTTGTTTCAAAACAGTGTAGACCCAAACAGACAGTTCCTAAAGGAAATGCCTGACTAGGGTCTTATGTATGCACATATGTTACGGGTTACCATGGAAACGTTTCCTTATTCTATTTAGATTTAATCATAATTAAAAGCGCCCTGTATGAATATGTATCATGACAAGTACTTGTAAAGTGTTAAAAACGATTTGGCAGAATTCGTGTTCAGTTTTGCAAATTCTTATCCTCATGGTCGCCGAGCAGTTAGGCTTCCAGTCAGGATTCGAACAGCATATCTCATGCATTAAGTCTTGCAGATATATTCCTGCTTGAGTTTGAAAGACAATGGGAGGACAATGTCTTGTAAAATTGAACTGGATGAGCAGTTGTCAAGCGTGCTAAAACTTTAACTGAAAAATATTTTGTAAGCCGATAAACACACTGGGAACATTAAAACATGTGAAAGGTTCTGAAATACAACATAGGAACACACCGAAGTCGTAAACTGTGTTCTGCAAATCAGGAATGCAAGGGTAAAAGGTGTTATCTCTGTACACAAAAGTGCGCATGCGTTCAAGTCTTTACTTCATAAATATTCATGTGAGAAATAATAACAATATGCATATCAATTAGCTTACAGTAAATTCTCGATTATTCGAACACTAAAATACGTATCATTATCGATATTTTAAGACAGGTGGAAGCTTAATGCATGGTGAAAGTCAGACAGAAAGCTCCTCTAGGAGCTTTCTGCATGACTTTCACCATGCATTAAGCAGTCACCTGCCTAAAAGGGTCTAAATTCTTATAATCCAGAATTTACTCTATTCTTTATGATATCACATGAAAGCAAGAAATTTTGATCATGACATAAATTGTAAAATCAGTCTACATTATAAGTAATCAGAGTAGACCTTGATCACACAGCTCCTGTATGAGCTGTTCTCATCTGGGTCTACACTGTTTACAAAGGCATTTAATTGTGTATCTATGAAGTAAAGGACAGTACACTAACCCTCTCTATCTTTTAGAAACATTCTGCTCTTTGTCTGAAGTTCATCTGAAATAAATTATTATTCATATTAACAATGACGTCAAGATAAGATTGCGTACATTAAAACATTTTCTAAAACAACTCCTTTATTTTTCCACCAAACCTTATGTTGTGACCACTCTTTAGAATTGTCTCGGAGAGACGGTTTGGATCCAGATGAGAACTCGCGTAATTTAATGAGTAGTAACCCGTCAGAATCGAAAATATGTGTTACTATGATAAAAGATGTATTATGCGCATGTTTTAGTATTAATCAATCAACACCAGAAGCTGTACACGTATACATACAATAAAAATAATGCTTACAACCCACTTTCCGACAGGATATATTTGTTCAACTAAATATTATCGCTATCCGAATATTGCTAAATTCTTTAAAAGGAGCCTCCTTTTTATAAACGGGAACTTTGTACGGAAATCAGCGGACATCTTCGGCCAAGTTCTGAATGACTCCGATTCTATTTCGGAACAACGCTTTGAATATCAATTAGGTTGTTATCACATGTACAATGGCTGATAGCCTGACACTGGTTGTTGGCCTACATATACATCGAATGTTTATTTTCGGTATGTAAATTTGAATCTTATGACAGATTCCGGCCAATGGCGAACGGTGTTCCGTTGGTTTCCGTGATACTCTATTTTTCTATTTTTTTTCGACATTAGCAACCATTTACTAACCGTGCTGTTTAGGGTTAAATAAGTGTTAAGGCACATATATTCCGATTCTAAAGTCAGATTGAAACGCAACTTTTGCGGAAATTTGCGCAGCATATATCTTTAAGTATTTTAAAGCATAAATGAAGATAATTCAAAAGTGAAAGAAGTTGAACCATTCGATACTACATGGCGAAAAAGTTAATGCTGCGACATAAATAACAAATGGAACTGGGATAGTTTCAAACATGGAGCAATAAAAAGACCCTGTAGAAGACCAAGCACTGATTCGACCCTGATTGATCACGCGACTGAATAGATCCTGGTTGAACGCAAAGCAATGAATGAATGAATAGATCCTAGTTGACCGCCAAGCAATGAATACACCTTCGTCGAACACTAAGAATGAAAAGAGGAAACATATTTCATAAAGTATACTTCGTTATCCCTTTCCCTCATATAAACATATACCCCGTAGTCTCTACGTCTTGCAAACAGAGTAGACCCTGAATCAGACAATTCCCACAGTAACTGTCTGATCAGTGTCTGCTCTGTTTGCTTATGATATTATATGCATGTAGATGTGATTCTACAGTTCCTTCCATGGCCAAACTTCCCTGTGTTCATGTGCTGTTATAACAATTAAGCCTTTCGCTGCCAATGCCGGATCTGTGATTACCTATGTAAACAGTTTGGGTCCAGATGAGTAACTCGGCGTCTCATCAGGATCCAAACTGTTTGTTACTGTTACTATATTTTTGAAATAAAAATGAAGAAAATAAAAAAAAATGAAAATTTGTAGCAGACGACAAAGTTAGCAGACGACAGAGTTTGGCAGCGAAAGGGTTAATCATTTCCCTTATATATGCGCATTTTGGTGCATCTGCAAACAGAATAGACCCAGATCATACGGCTCCTATAGGAGCCGTCTGATCAGGGTCTGCTCTGTTTGCTTATGGTGTAATATAGATCTGTTTCTACAGCTTCTTCCTGGGCCAAAATGTCATGTGTTCATTAGCCATTATAAAAAATAATCTTATTGATATTCATGGCGTCATTATTTCCTATTTTAATATTCATCAGGGGAAGGGTTAATCTAATAAATATCAATGACGGCACTATTTCTTAAATGAATATTCATGGAGCACAGAGTTAAATATTGTCTTATACGTATTTGTTCAATTATTGTCATGATACTGTCGCATACTATCATCTTTTTAAAATTATTTTTCAACATGTCTAATTAATTGCTATCTCAGCTGTTTTCTCAAGTCAGACATGTGACAATTAGAAGCAGGTGGGTTCAAATATAAAAGACTAATAGTGAATCAATAATGCCAGCTGGAAACTAAGTGCCCTTAACCCTTTACCTGGTGAATAATCATGTAAGAAATAAGGATATCATGAATATTTATTAGGTAATAATTTATAAATGGTTTTTTTTATAAACCGCGTAACTCGGCGTCTCATCAGGATCGAATCTGTTTGCCATTTTCCAGTAATTTCTCAAAAACCTGAACTATTGCAAAGTAAATAAATGTTACTTCATAAGAGAGTGTGAGAAGACATTATTTGTTCGACATGATAAATGTTATCATTTAATTAATCAGTGTCTCGAGATGCTTGATACTCGGTTAGTAAGCTCGCAGACGCTTGATCGAACCGGAAATAAATACAAATGGATTAGATAAGACTTTGAGCGGACAGCACTTTTTACAGAATGGAAAAGGTTATATACATGCAAAGTGTTCACACATTCTCTCAAAGTGACGCCTTTTGACGCTTCTGTAAAAGTCACTTTTTGAAACAATTGTGATAAATAAAGCATTTGCTCCATAGGAGCAAATGCTCTATTTATCACACTGGTTTCAATACTACACAATTCTAAAAATCCCCATATCCTAGTAAATGTTCCTTTTCAGTAGATTTAATTAAAGTTGTAGGGTCTAAAACTAGTCTACGAGGAAATGAGTTATGGAAGACAAATGGTAGATTACTGCAGGAAGAAAGCTATACCGAAAGCTCCTCTAGGAGCTTCCTGCGTTACATTCGTCTTGCATTAAGCAACCACCGGCTCTCTTATAGACATACTTCTTCATTATATAGTCGCTATAGACAGGTTATTCTGTACATGCGTGTGTATTGTTCATTCATTGTCATGCAAGATATACAATATACATGTTATACTTCAGCTATGTTATATACAATATGCATGTTATACGTAAGCCATGTTCTATACAATATGCATGTTATACTTAAGCAATTTTATACAGTAGCGCCTCTCTATAACGGCCACTAAATTACACCAAGTACTGTGTGTTAAAGACAGATGGCTGCTTAAAGCAAGGTGAAAGTAAAACAGAACGCTCCTATAGGAGCGTTCTGTTTTACTCGCACCTTGCTTTAAAGCAGTCACCTGTCCTAAATACCAACTAATTAACAAATTTATAGGACCCCGTTATAAAACTAAAAATGTCTTGTAACCAGTGTAGATCAAGATCATTCATTGGGTCATTCGCAGTTTCTGAATGTCTAATTCTTCATTGTTCGCAAAGCTCCGTCGACAATACCTATGCCATCATAAAACCAGTATACCAATTGGTATAATTAACCCTTTATTCCATAAATATTCATGTAAGAAATAATGACACAATGGAGACTAATTAGATGAAATTTTATGATATCACATGGACACAGTGTGCTTTGGCCATGGTAGAAACACTGCAGAATCATATCTATATTATTTCGTAAGCAAACAGAGCAGACCCTGATCAGACGGCTCCAATAGGAGCCGTCTGATCAGAGTCTACTCTGTTTGCAAATGGCGTAAAAATACGTATTTATGGAGTAAAAGGTAATAACGGCTGTTCAAATTGGTATATGGAGCTAGCTTGACTACAGTACAACCTCTCTATAACGACCACTACATTGTGTTAATTAGTTGGTATTTAGGGCAGTTGGCTGTTTAAAGCAAGGTGAAAGTAAAACAGAACGCTCCTATAGGAGCGTTCTGTTTTACTTTCACCTTCCTTTAAGCAGCCACCTGCCCTTAACACAAACTACTTGATGTAATTTAGTGGTCGTTATAGAGAGGTTTTTACTGTATTTCCGATTTGACTAACAATGAGTAATGACTGAGTGGCTACTGGGCGTTTCATCTGGGTTCAAGCTGTTTACAAATGCGAGTCTAGTTGCCAGTAGTAAGGTAGAGTAAGGGTTATTGAATGAAATAGGAGTGGTTTAATCATTTACACCATGAATATTCATGTTGGAAATAATTGCATTATGAATTTTTAATAAGATTTATATTTTTATGATTTTATAAGGGTACATGTTTATGAATACAAGATGTCTTGGCCATGCCATACGGCGTAGAATCAGCTCCATATAGATCCATAAGCAAAAGGCAGACCCCGTCTGATCTGCGTACTTATAGAATAAAGGGTTAAAAAGAGAGTTGGTTCTTGCAGGACGATCGTAATGCAGAACACTCCTACAGGAGCTTTCTGCATAACTATAGTGCTGCAATAAGTTACGATATAGTGCTGCAAACAGCTACCATCGGTCTTCATGGCACATGTTCTGACCCCAGCGGTCGTGCTCTGTAACAGATAGTGGATGAAATGCTTAATGATATGTTTGACCTGCCGGCCTTTGTCTACAAGCTGTGTCTGGCTGCATGACAGGTGCGTGGTTGGTTTGATTGAGGTGACATTTACAAGAAATGAAGCACCCGAATGTTTATTTAACTATTTATCTGTTCAATATTCATTTAAATATTAATGACATTTTGAGTATTTATTGGCTACTTTTATGATGGCATTCGTTACCTTGGTAGAAACTGTAGAATCCAGTTTATATGATTAAATAAGCAATCAGAGCTGACCTTGATCAGACAACTCCTACATGCGCCACATGATTAGAGTCTACTCTGTTTACAAAGACTTGAAAAGGGCGTTTATATAAGGCTAACCCTTTACTGCATGTACATATATATTAATTAGATTATGTTTTATAATGACATATGAGCAAAGGAAATGCTGACCATGACATAAACTGTAGACTCATATCTGTATCATGTCATTAGCAAACAGTGCAGACCCTGACTAGACGGCTCCGACAGGTCTACTCTGTTTGCAGAGGCGTAGAAAGGCGTGTTCATTGAGTACTACGTTAAATTATAATTTATTGCAGTTTCAGGGGAATGTAACAGTAAAACCTCTCTATAACGGCCACTAAATTATGTTAATTAGTTGGTATTTAGGACAGGTGGCTGCTTAAAGCAAGGTGAAAGTAAAACAGAACGCTCCTATAGGAGCGTTCTATTTTACATTCACATTGCTTTAAGCAGCCACCTGCCTTTAACACAAAATACTTGATGTAAGTTGGTGGCCGTTATAGAGAGGTTTTACTGTATTGCTAATAAGACTGAAATCCTTTAAATACTGAATAATCAAAGTGTAATGGAACACCTTAGATTGTCCATTCGTTAGAATAAGTCTAACATCTACTAGTGGATTTTGAACGACAAACAGTGCAGACCCTGATCTAAGATAGAGGTACCCTCTGATCTGGGTCTTCACTGTTCGCAAATACCAGTACAATCGTTCCCCGCGTTCTAAGGGTTAAATCTACAGTACAGTAAATCCTCTCTATAACGTCCACTAAATTGTGTTAATTAGTTGGTATTTAGGGCAGGTAGCTGCTTAAAGCAAGGTGAAAGTAAAACAGAACACTCCTATAGGAGCGTTCTGTTTTACTTTCACCTTGCTTTAAGCAGCCACCTGACTTTAACACAAAATACAATCTGTGTTTTAGTGGCCGTTAAAAAGAGGTTTTACTGTATGTTGGTCTCTAGTATTTGTATAAGCATCTACTCTGGAAAACGAAGTAAAACAGGAATCTAATTGCAAGACAAAAGAAATCAATTTAACCATGGTAACAGGTGGAGTGGTGGCCATATTTCTCGCGGAAATATTAATCTTGTAAGGAAATTAGCCATATCAGGACTGCGGCTATTGTTTTAAAAACCCCTTTCATCATAATGGACGGCTTCTCGAAAGCGTACTCGTATGCAGACAGTTTTGATCCAGATGACATCTCATCAGGATCCACTCTGTTTGACAAACTGATCATGTTCTAGAACAGAACATGTAGAACATAAGTTCTAAAGTTCAACAAGCAACACGATTTGCATGCAGATAAATTTTACTTGAAAGTGTGGAAAGGGTGAATGAAAATCAGTACGGCGGAATGTAATTATGAAGGAAGCTATCTGCTTGAAGCCAGAAGACAAAATCAGAAGATAAAAAGACACATAATGAATTTTAGTCAAATAATAAAACACTGATTAAATAGCATGTGACATGTATCCGGTAGAATCACTTTGAATGAGCTTTTAAACATTTGCATCGTAACTATTCCTGTATAAAATAACATCTTGAATATTCATTAGCTGAATTTTATACCGGCATACAACACTTGATTATTGGTCATGATCGAAACTGTAAAATCAGATTTATATAATTCCATAAGCAAACAGAGCAGACCCTGATCAGACGGCTCCTCTGGGTCTACGCTGTTAGCAAAGGCCTGATAATTAGTATCTACAGTAAAACCTCTCTATTACGGCCACTAAATTACATCAAATATATTATGTTAAAAGGCAGGTGGCTACTTAAAGGAGCGTTCTGTTTTACTTTCCCCTTGCTTTAAGTAGCCACCTGCCCAAAATACCAACTAATTAACACAATTTAGTGCCCGCTATAGAGAGGTTTTTCTGTATTATATACAGGGTTAATGATGATATATATAATAGAAGATAGAGGGGGTTACTATAATTATACAGAGCAACAGATGAATGTGCGTATTCAAATACTAAAATCACCATTTCTCCACCAAACCCTATGGTGTGACCTCTCTCTAGATTCTTCTGTTCGAGATGAATCTAGAGAATGGTCACACCATAGTGTTCGGGGGAGAAATAAAGGCGTCGTTCTTGAAAATGTCTAGACCTCTGCTTGTAATGTCAAAAGTTCAAAAAAATCTATATGAGTTTACTTTGCGATATCAAGCCGCTCTAATATGGGTTTTACTTTATCAGTGGAAAACTACTACATTTTGTACTATCCAGTAGAACCCCTGTAACCGGAAATCTAGTAGAGAAGAATTTAGATACTTTTAGGCAGGTTGCTGCTTAATGCAGGATGAAAGTCAGAAACTTACTGCATGACGTTCACCCTATACATTAAGCTGTCAGCTGTCTCCAAGACCGACATTTATACTAAATCGAACGTCCAGTTCAGAGGGATATCCTGTTATTGCAAGAATATTTCTGAGAGAAATATGCCCGAGAGAGAAATAGAACACGCCTCATAGGAAAAGAAATGTCCCTGGTAAGCGTTAAAGTCCTTGTTAAGGGTTACCGTCCCTGTTAAGCGTTTGTGTATTGCAATCTGCAAAACGTTATCGATTTGAGACGTGCACTAGCACAGACGGACAAGAGAACACTAAAGGCCACCTAATACCTCGATAAGCAGGGATGTAAAAATGAAAAGTAAAGTAAAACTTTTCTAAAGCGACAACTAAAACGGTACAATTATTGGTCTTAATGCCGGGTGTCAGCTTAATGCAATACGAAATTAATTACTTTCGACCTGCATTAAGCAACTACCTACTTTTAAAGACACCAATTTCTGTTTATTTAGTGGTCGCTATAGAGTGGTTCTGCTGTATTCTAAACTACGTCATACATGTATACATGTAAGGAAAGAGCTTGAATTGGGATACATGTACGTGCGTCTGTCACCTAATCTCCACTGAAAACGTTTTTCTCGAATTACCTCCCTTGTTTGGAAATGAAGATCGTCTGTAAAGAATGACGCGTACAGTACATACATCTGTTTGGGTGTTTGATATAAACATGACACTCTCTGAGAAAATGGATCTTATTACATAGGAAATAGTGTAACCCAAATCAGATATCACATGTTTAACCCTTTCGGCGCCAAATTTCTAATTGTCGTCTGCAACGCATTTTTTGTTAAGTCATTTGGTAAAATAAGGAAATGAGATAAATAAATGCAAATTTCAAAGGAATTAAGTGCAGATATAGAAGAAGAGTTTGAGACAAAGAGTGAAGTCCCCGATCAGACGCAGCCTTGAAAAGGCAACGTCTGATCTGGGACTGCACTATTTGTCGTGGTGCATTTATGCGACATCGGCGGTGAAAGGGTTAATGTGGTATATGATAAAGATTTACATCGTAGATATACAGAAAATAGACCATTGCAATGTTGTTTGTTGTGGGTTTTCAGTCATGTCGCGACGTCCAGTAAGCGAGCAGACCCTGATCGGACGGTTCCTAACGGAGTCGTTTGATGTAGCAAAGGTTTTACAAGGCGTATCAATCGGGTCAATGCTTAATCAGTTTAACCCTTTACCTCATAGGATATTTTAGATACAACCTTTAGATACAACCTCTTTGAATAACCTACCGAAAAGGAGCATTAACTAGAGAAATGGTAAATTTTAGAATTGTGTAGTTTTGAAACCATTGTGAAGGAGCAAATGCTCTCTTTATCACAATGGTTTCACAAAGTGACTTTTACAGAGTCGTTAAAAGTCCTCAATATGAGGGAGAGGGTTAAAAAATCAATGCCACTTGATGTTGGCGATTCATATCTTAGACTTACACGTGTAGACTTCATAGGCAAACTATTTCGTAAAAATAGAGGCCATGAGTGTAAAAAGGTTAACATGAATTCCAGTTTGCAATATGGTTGGTTATAACCGCACAACGGATATATATTGCGAAATATAAGTCATCACAATGTCCAATCTAATTTCGTTCAAAAAATGGGGTAGCAGTTTAACTGAATACACTGATATCTCATTCGAATACAATCAACTATCGAACGATCTACATGTACAATGTACTTACTTAGAAAATCCCCAAGAGACGTCGGTTGTTTGTTTGGCGTTATGACCGGAGACTTCAGAGAAAGGGGTCGACCCAAAATGTTCTCATTCGTTGGAGAGCTTTTGGTCCCTGCTGTATCAGAAAAGAAAATAATATATCAAAATCATCCTATAAGTATTCGTATATCCACCTCTCAATCTCCAGGGGTTTGTAAAGCTGCAATAGTCAACTTGATACAATTTTAGTAAATTTAAATTAGACTGGTATAGTATCAAACAGTGTAGAACCTGAACAAACTGTTCGATCTTGGTCTACAATTAAGTACAACACAGATTATTCGCAATTTTAGTACATAATTTTGACCCTTTTAGGCAAGTGGCTACTTAAGGCAGGTTGGAAATCATGCAGAAAGTTAATAGAGGAGCTTTCTGCACCACTTTAACCCTGCATTTAGCTGCCGCCTGTCTAAACACCTTCCCTTATGTAAGCGCATTTTGACGCATCTGCAAACAGAGTAGACCCAGATAAGACGGTTCATATTGGAGCCGTCTGATCAGGGTATGTTCTGTTTGCTTATGGTGTAATATAGATCTGATTCTACAGCTTCTGTCTGAGCCAAAACGTCATGTGTTCATATGTCATTATAAAAAATAATCTTATTAATATTCATGACGTCATTATATCCTACATGAATATTCACCAGGGAAAGGGTTAGAGTTCAATAATGATACGTATTTGAGTATTCGAATAATCGAGTGGTTACTGTATTGCCTATGTTTGTCCGAATACATGTATATTAGTCTCGAATTTGTGTTAACGGTTGCAAATAGATAGAGAGCAGAATAACGTGGCATCTCAACAGGATCCATACTATTTGCCATTCTATTTGTATCTTTTGAGACAAATTAACTAAGAATTTGCAGAAGAGGACAAAAATGTGGATGACAACAATTACTACATACAGCGATAATGATTAAAATGTAAGAACATATATTTTCATTATTCACTGGATTTTTTCGCTGGCAGTTTGTTATTACTTATTTAGTAAGGTCTCATCTGGGTCAAAATTGAGTTTTAGAGCTCAAGCTTTAGGTTCTTAGAGCTCAAGCTTTAGAGTTTTAGAGCTCACGCTTTAGAGTTTTAGCGCTCAAGCTTTAAAGTTTTATAGTTCAAGCTTTAGAGTTTTAGAGCTCAAGCTTTAGTGTTTTAGAGCTCAATCTTTAAAGTTTTATAGCTTAAGCTTTAGAATTTTAGAGCTCAAACTGTTGGGAAACTGTCGAGTGTCAAAAAGTTTGACTCCAGATCAGACACAAGAGTCACTCGGCATCTGATCTGGATCAAAACTGTTTCCAAATACCATCCAGGTCGCATTTAGCTTCTTACCCAATGTAAAACACAAATCCAATGTGATATTCTACCCTACAACCTACCATCACAATATCGTAACACAGCAAACATTAATTAGAGTAAAAGCCCTTCTAACGCGACCACTTCATAAATAAACATGGTTGTCTTCAAAAGCAGGTGATTAGTTAAAGCAGGACAAAGGTATGTGGTTGTTTAATGCAGGACAAAAGTAATGCAGAAAGAACCTTCAGGAGCTTTCTGCATTACTTCTGTCCTACCAATTGCCTTTAGGACCAAATATGTCTTGGTGGTCGCTTTTAGTGGGTTTAATATATATGTTAAATATGTACACACCTTTACCAAATGGTTTGGCTTCTGAGTTGAGAGGTTTCACGGGTGGATCACTATGTATGAGGTCAAGTTTTAGGGGTTCGACTTTCGGGGCTGGTTTCGAGATCTTTGACACGTTGGAATACTTATTATTGGTAGTAAACTTCCCTGGGGGATTTACTGGTGGCCCTTTATAAGGCAAGACATATTTCGCGTGAACCTCTCCGTTTCCATTCATTCTACCATTCCTGGAATCGTCAAACATGTTTGTCTTTAACTCTCCGGCGTTCTTAACAAAGTCTTCGAACTTGTTCGAGTCGATACCTGACACGAAGTTAAGCTCCATTGGTTCAACATCGACCACGCCAGTTTCCAGGTCACTTAGTCTATTTAGTTTAGAAACTACAATATCTTTGATCTGGAGAAATTCTGGCTTATTGGTGAAGACAAGCATTCTAGAAGAGTAGTTGCAAGAGTTTTCCATATCTGACTTTTTATTTTGCATCTGATTGAGACGCTCGTCAAGCTTGGCTTTTCTTTCTTCGCTTATGACATCCACTCTCTCCTTCAACTTCTCTTTTCTTTGCCGTATCGTGTCCTCCAATGCAGCAAAGAAAGCATCGATTTGAATCTTAACGTCTGAACGTTTGTCATCAATGTCTTTGGCTTCAGATTCTAGCTTTTTGGCTGTAGAGCTGACATCAGAAATGTTATGTAATAGTTCACCTACAAGTCTCTCAACGAGGTGCTTGCTTTCTTCATAGACCTCGTTTAAATTTCTGATCACATGGCCTTCGTTTTGACTGTGCTCGCTGACTACACATTGTGTGCAGACTGGCTTTCGACACTCTTGGCTGTCACAATAAAAGGAGAACGGTTGATCTTCGTGACCAGAAACCGAACACATCTCTTTGCGACTGAAGCTGCCAATTCCAGAATTTTTCAACTGATCTAAAGACAGGACAATATGGCGACGGGTAATTTGGGTGCGTTTGTGGGCGTTAGTGCATTCCCTACAAAGAAACACGTAACAGTCTTTACAAAACTCCACCCCTTTTTCATTGTCTGGACAATCAGAACACAAAATGCTGGACGGTTTCTTCTGTAGTCTTATCAGATCCATCATGTTCCGCATGGTGCTGTCTTTGGTAAATTCTAAATTATTCGGAACACCTTGTTCGTCTTCGCAAATAGCACACCGAAGGACAGAACCTCGAACTGAGTTCAGTGTACAGTCATTGCATAGGGTATGCAAACATGGCAGAAGTTTCGGGGCTCTTTGGTCCTCGTCGTATTCAATGTTACAAACGTTACAAAGGATAAAGTCTTCATCAAGGTCGTCTATATTAGCCATGGTGATGTGCTAATGGATCCCTTCACTGAAACAAACAAATTGCAAATAATAACAGAGGCAAAGATAAGATGAGTGAATTAACACTTTCGGCGCCAAATTTCTAATTGTCGCCTGCAATCCAGTTTTGTTAAATCATTCGGTAAAATAAAGAAATAAGATCAATAAATGCAAATTTCAAAAGAGTAAAGCACAGATATAGAAATAGAGTTGGAGACAAAAAAGTGAAGTCCCTGATCAGACGCCGCCTTTTCAAGGCGTCGTCTGATCAGGGAGTGCACTATTTGTCGTGGTGTATTTATGCGGCATTGGCGATGAAAGGATTAAACGTTTTTCAAGAACATATGTTTTATTTCTCCATCGAACACTGTGTTGTGACCACTCTTTCTAAGGAGTGGTCACAATATGGGGGTTTGTGGAGAAAATACAAGTTTAGAATACGAACACTTTTACGTTATGAGCTGTAAAAAGGTGTTATGATTTCGAATATAAAATGTCTGATAATACATGTATGACCAACGTTACGGCAAATCCCATATTCGTACACAGGTAATTAGTTTTTAGGCCAACAAGTCACAACATTGAAACCCAGTGCAGTTACAAAACATACAGTAAAACTCGTCTAAACCACACTTTCAATTTACTATAAAGTTCGGTCTTGGAGACATGTGGCAGCTTAATGCGGGGTGGTGTCAAACAGAAGCCCCTCTAGGAGCGTTCTTATGACTTTCACCCAGAATTGAGCAGTCACCTGCCTAACAGTATATAAATTCTTCTTGATTTCTGGTTAAGAGGGGGTTTAACTATATACGAGAATGGTTAGACGTCATGACGGCAAAGTTGACACCATTCATACAAAAATGAGTGTTTTGTGACAGTTTATTTACATAAATAGCCCGATGCTGATCAATTATAGCGTCATTCAAAGATAATTGAATTCTCTGTCTTTGTAGCCACAGCTAAGGTTCGGTGAAGGATTTAGACCGTCCCACTTTACCTATAATTCTGTCTTTGTTAGTCACTTGTCAGAAACCGTAGCTCCCCCACCCATTTTTTCCTCAGAGACCGTCCAATGTTTCACGGTCTTCTAATTAGGCAGGTGACTGCTTAACCCATTTGCGCCCAGGAGATTCTTCCATGTTTATATATTGGATTAGTCCATTTTTATCTAAGGACTGCCTGGCCTAAATTTTCAATTTCCTTCTGTTTTATATTGAAATTCCTATCAGCAAACAGTGTAGACTCTGATCAGACGCCCCATTTTGCGGCGTTTGATCCGGCTATATTGGTTGCCTACGTCCCATATATCGGATCGTGGGAGCAAATGGGTTAATGCAGAGTGAAAGTCATGTAGAAAGCTCCTGCATTAAGCAGCCACCTAGAGGAGCTTTCTGCATCAATTTCACCCTGCATTAAGCAGCTACCTGTCTCATCTTAAACTGTGCTGAAACAATTACGTCTGCCAAACTCTCATCTGTTGCATTTTTAATTTCCTCTGATTCGTACAATCATTTGTTAAACTGTTGACCGAGTGTTAAACTGTTTAAATCCATCTGGATCCAAGCTGTATGCAAATGCGAGTCACACCATCCTCAGCATGAGAAGGCCTAACAACTGCAACACTTGTATATTAAATATGTTTCTAGTTATCTCCCTTGTTTTAGGTTTATCTTGATTACCTATATACAGTATAACCAACTGTGCTGAATAGGTTGCCTGTCCAAAATTAAATCCCCCTACAGTAAAACCTCGCTGATCCGAACATTGGAATATGTATGAGACTTTAAGACAGATGTCAGCTTAATACAGGGTGAATGTCATACAGAAAGCTTCTATAGATGGCCTCCGTCCAGCATAAAGCAGCCACCTGCATACAAAGTTCTATTTTTTTCTTCTATAACGTTTTCGATTTGTGATGTTTTACTGTAGACATTTTCTGATAGAGATTAACAGTTTGGATTTCGACCAAACATCGATTTCATAATTTTATCTGGGTGACATCTGTTTGTAAAAAATAATCACACATTGGTCTCTACTCTCTAGTATACAATCAGATACATAAGTCTCTAGTATACAATAAAATACATACTGATACAGTCTCTAGTATACAATAAAATACATACTGATACAGTCTCTAGTATACAATAAAATACATACTGATATAGTCTCTAGTATACAATAAAATACATACTGATATAGTCTCTAGTATACAATAAAATACATACTGATATAGTCTCTAGTATACAATAAAATACATACTGATACAGTCTCTATACAATAAAATACATACTGATATAGTCTCTAGTATACAATAAAATACATACTGATACAGTCTCTAGTATACAATAAAATACATACTGATACAGTCTCTAGTATACAATAAAATACACACTGATACAGTCTCTAGTATACAATAAAATACATACTGATACAGTCTCTAGTATCATACTGATATAGTCTCTAGTATACAATAAGATACATACTGATACAGTTAAAAATGTCTTAATCCTTAGCCTGCTATGCCAATAAGGTATGCTTAAGCGCCGATCTGTTTCCGTTGTCACTTACTTCTGATTTGTTCAAGCTTTTGAGGTGTCAAACAGCTTGGGTTCTTATGGGACGCTGAGTTACCCGGCGTCTCATCTGGATCCAAGCTGTTTGCAATTGTCAGTTAGGTCTCTCTTAACAGGCTAAGGGTTGAGCGATCATCAAAAACAGGTATAGTTATGGGTATATAAGGCAGGTGGTAGCTTAATGCAGGTCAAAGGTAATGCAGAAAGGTTCTTTCTCCATTACATTTGCCCTGCATTAAGCAACCACCTGCTTTTTAAGACTAATAAGTTCAATAAATGAATGACCGCTTAGAGCTGGTTCTATTGTAAATCAAAATATGATATTTTTCACCTAAACTGTATTCTGCTGCTCCTCAGGGGCGATGTTTATGAATAGCAACAAAATACGATATTGCAGAATAAATACATGACATAATAAAAAAAAAATCTAATTAGTTTTTCATAAACCCTATCCCTCTACCCGCCAGCTGAGCCGCACTTACAAACAACTTGGACCCAGATAAGACGCTAAGTAACTTGGCGTTTTATCAGTGTCCAAGCTGTTTGGATATTTGGTCAATGTTTTTTTTCTCAAAAGCGTGTGTCATGACACTTGGTCCATAGCTTCTCAAAAGTGTGTGCCATGACACTTGGTCAAAGGTTTCTCAAAAGCGTGTGTCATTGCACTTGGTCAATGGTTCTTAAAAGATTGATCAATTCGGAAGCTGTCCAAATTGCGTCAGATCCAAATTTGAGCAGACCTGTTCTTATACAACAGGGTAGGGGTTAAAATGATAGTCTCTACAGTAAAACCTCTCTAAAATAGTCACTAAATTGAGTTAATTAGTTGGTATTTAGGGCAGGTGGCTGATTAAAGCAATGTGAAAGTAAAACAGAGGAGCGTTCTGTTTTACTTTCAACTTGCTTTAAGCAGCAACCTGCCTTTAACGCAAAATATTTGATATAATTTAGTGGCCGTTATAGAGAGGTTTAACATGTACTTTCAACCTGTTATAACCCTTTCCCTGTCCTATATTTATTCTGAATTCCTATACCTACTGCATATTAATGAACAAAATATTTATAATTAAATATGGTGGAACATTGTAGCCATTTTAGAACGTAAAGCCCCAGATCTTTCAAATTCCATTAGCAAACAGAGCAGACCCTGATCAGACGGCTCCTATAAGAGCCGTATGATATGGGTCTACTCTGTGTACAAACGGATGAACACATGTTTATATGAAGGAAAGGATTAACAATGCCTAACAATTACATTAATCATTTGTTCATATCCTGAAAAGAAGTATATGGCAAGAAAACCAGTCGAATAAACACTGAAGAAGACACAACTTGCATGTGTTTTATATGTTATTCGGCAATGTAAGTATTTATTCGGCTCGCATTTTAGTTTTAGTTCGACCAAGGTCGATAATATTTTATTGTATAACGAAAAAAAAAGTATCAATGAAAACGGTTTATTTTGTATCACATGGGCATTTTTCATTAGTTCAGGTGGACACTCTTCATAATATTGAATGAACATAACAAATACCAAGTTTTATGATATCATTCAAAATATGCGTTCATTGTAGGGACTTAATCTTTCATACAGATCTCGCTACAGCTTTAATTGGGAATAATAAAGATCAATTCTTCACATGCTAAGCACGTCTTGATTGTTATTTGCAATCAGCCTGGATCCAGATGAGACGCCGAGTAACTCGGCGTCTCATCAGGATCCAAACTGTTTGACATACGTTCAATAGTGTCTCAAGAGTTCGATCAAATCGGAAATCAATGAAAAGTTCAGCAAACTGGAGACTGGGCG
>OY755251.1:33572118-33638302 GCA_963576725.1 Azorinus chamasolen
ATGGAGTTGTTGTTGTTGTGTTGTTGTTGTTATTGTTGTTGGTTGAGACATAGTATGCGAAGGACACCTGTGCTTCTATGTGCTGTCTTGTACGTAACGTTGGTTAGAAGACCTATACCGTTTTCCACAGTGATCATGTTTGTATGTTATATTGTATGATTGTACGTTATTTAACCCATTTGCTCCCAGTGGATTATTCCATACTTATATATTGGATAAGTCCATTGTTTATCTAAGGGACGCCTGGTCTAAATTTTCATTTTTGTTTGTTTTATATTTAAATTCCTATCAGCAAACAGTGTAGACTCTGATCAGACGACGCATAATGCGGCGTCTGATCAGAGTCTACACTGTTTGCCTACGTCTCATATATGGGATCGTGGGAACAAATGGGTTAACGAGGTACCTGCTTGTTTGTTTGTCTGTATGTTTGTGTTGATTAACGTCCGTTTCTGCTCACTATGGGCTAATTGCACGCCCCTGAGAGAGGGGAGGGGATACAGAGAACCCCGGGGAGATGCCCTAATGGGTTAAAAAGGTACCTGGTCGTGTACAAGTTATATAAAGTATGTTCTGTTCTGTTATTCATAGCGTGTCTGCTTTAGAGTTATTTTTCTGTATAAGACATGTTATTCTCTTTTAACGCTTGACGTCATAGACACACCCCTTTATCGTCTTGCAAACAGAGTAGACCCAGTTCAGACGGTTCCTGTAGGAGTCTGCATGCTCTGTTATAGTTTGATAATATAGTTGAACTTCGATATCTCGAACTTGGATAACTAGAACTTCGGGATAACTCGAGCTAGAAGTTCGGTCCTTCCAAAAATTACAATACAGTAAACATATCTAGAAACACATGTGACAACCTAATGCAGGTCCTACAGGAGCTTTCAGCATTACTTTAGACCTGCATTAAGCTGCATAACTTGAGATATTGGTCAGACTATAAATCGGATGACTCGAACAGCTGCTATCTCGAACTAATGTGTGTGGTCTTTTAAAGTTCGAGATATCGAAGTTCAGCTGTAGATAGTATTTTCGTGCAAGAGGAAATTATGCAGAAAGCTCCCACTTCATCCAGCATTAAGCAATCTTCTACTTTTAAAGAAACTCATATTTGTTCATTAAATGATAGCTTTAGAGAGATTCTATTGTACAACAAAAGCTCTGTGAAGTGGCCACCAAACGAGTTTTTTTTACCTGGGTGTTAAATGCAGATGGTAGCTTAATGCAAACAAAATGTATACATGCGTCTCCTATAAGAACTCTGTAATACTTCCGTGTTGCATTAGCCATTTCCTTCCTATACACGCCTTTTCACGCATTTGTAAACAGAGTAAAGCCAGATCAGATGCTTCCTATAGGAACCGTCTGATCTAGATCTGTTCTGTTTGCTAATGCATTTAGCTATACTGTAAACCCCTCTAAACCAGACTTTAACCCATTTGCTCCCAGTGGATTCTTCCATGTTTATATATTGGATTAGTCCATACTTTTTCTAAGGGGTGCCTGGCCTAGATTTTCAATTACGTTTTGTTTTATATTGAAATTCCTATCAGCAAACAGTGTTGACTCTGATCAGACGCCGCATTATACGGCCTACGTCCCATACATGTATATGGGATCCTGGGAGCAAATGGGATAATTTGGTATAAAATGGGTCTTGGAGACAGGTGACAGCTTAATGCAGGGTGAAAGTCATGCAGAAATGTCCTAGAGGAGCATTATGAATGCCTTTGGTCCTACATTAAGCAGCCACCTGTTTAAAAGTATCTGAATTCTTCTCTACTAGAGGGTTTTTACCGTATCTATTTCTTTACTTTCTAAAATGGCTACAATGTTTCATCTTTTCATATTTCATTGTAGCTATTTTATTTTGTCCGTGAATATTCAACAGGAATTGGAATTTTGGTTAAACATAAAGGGTTAAGCAACCACCTGCTTTGTTATTCATAAAGTGTGTGCTTTAGAGGTATATACAGCAGAACCCCTCTAATGCGACCACTTAATGAATAAACATGGATGTCTTTATAAGCAGGTGGTTGCTTAATGCAGGGCAAAAGTAATGCAGAAAGCTCCTCTAGGAGCTTTCTGCATTACATTTGTCCAGAATTAAGCTACCACCTGCATCCAGCACCCAGAATTATACCTCTTTTAGGTGGTCGCATTAGCGGGGTTTTACTGTAATTCTGTATAATACATGCTATTTTCTTTTAATGTTTTACTTCATACAGATATCTAATTAATGTATTTGCAAACAGAGTAGACCCAGCTCAGACGGTTCCTGTAGGAGCCGTTTAACCAGAGTCTACATGATCTCTTTATGGTTTGATTATAGATGTGATGTGATGCTGTTTTGATTTCTATCTGATAAATATTCAATTCTTGTATAAATATACATGAGGTAAAATTACAGTAAAACCTCTCTATAATGGCCACTAACTTGTGTCAATTAGTTGGTATTTAGGGCAGGTGGCTGCTTAAAGCAAGGTGAAAGTAAAACAGAACGCTCCTATAGGAGCGTTCTGTTTTACTTTCCCCTTGGTTTAAGCAGCCACCTGCCTTTAACAAAAAATAATTTATGTAATTTAGTGGCCGTTATAGAGGGGTTTTACTGTATCATACAAACGTCTTTGATCTTGATCAGATTGTACGCTTGAACTACACATAGACAGTCCACATATAAAAGCCGTTCTCAGTTTTTGACGTGTAAATTATGTGTATTGGCTTTCAGTTTGTCAATAAATCACGTTCAATATTCGCGAGTTAACCCTTTCAGTGAGGGTCACACTTCACGAGTGGCCTTTGCAAACAGGGAAGACCCGGATGATAGTGTTCTTTACAGAGTCATCTTAACAGGGTCTTCACTGTTGTCATGTTACGACTTTTCTTAAAATACATCCATGAATATCCATGATAAGTATGACCTTTTTGAAGTTTGGAATAATTTAAATTCGTCGTTGAAAGGGTTAAGGTCATCGACAGCATTAGGGCTCTCTATACTAGAGGTACGTAAACATCGTCTGCATTCTTTGTCGTCTGCGTCAGTTCTCAAGGTATATTTCCAATTTGTTTTTCAAACAAACAAATCCATTGTTAAACAGTATGGATCCTGATCAGTGACCCAGTTACTCGGTGTCTCATATGAAGCCAAACACTAGTGCAAAATTGTCACAACTGTCGAAATCATTAACTCTTTCGCAGCCAATATCACATATGTGGTTACATATGCAAACAGTTTGGATCCAGATGAGACGCCGAGTAACTCATCAGGATCTAAACTGTTTGTTACTGTGACTGTTTTTGAGAAAATAAATGAAGAAAAATAAACAATGAAACAATGAAAATTGCTGCAGACGACAAAGTTTGCAGACGACAAAATTTGGCAACGAAAGAGTTAAACCTTTAGCAGTTCATGAAACTATTAGCAATATGCCTGAATCCCTTTGAGACGCCGAGCAACTCGACTTCTGACCAACATTTAAAACTGAAGTTTCAGTCAGGGTCAAAGAAATGGAACTTAAAGAACTAAACATTACAAAGCAAAGCAAAATTAAGCACACGACACATTTGTGAAGGTGGCGCTGCTGTTTTAAAGGTTCAAGTCAGCAGATAAGTGCAAATCGCTCAAATAAGTAAACACCTGTTTTAGCGACACAACGAAAGAGGAGTAACCTACATACTCCAAGTATTCGGACATTCCGACAACCCAAATATTCGGACACCCAGTCTAGCATCACCACTAGAATTTGGCACCATCTTGATAACTTTAAATCAGAGTGACGCAAAACATTTTGATCTTTCTCTACACTATTTGCCTATTGATTTCTGTCCGAATTCTTAGAAAAAAAATAGTTATGGTTAGCTATACAGTAACCATGATCTAAATCGAACTTTAAAGTAAAGAAGTGTAGTAGTATTAAGGCAGTGGGCTGCAGGGTGTAAGTCATACAGACAGGTCAAGGGGGGGGGGGATTGTATGTATGACTTATACCCTGTCTATGATACCCAATGTCTAACACACAGACACTGGTACCTGTCATACAGACTGGTCAAGGGGGATTGTATGTATGACTTATACCCTGTCTATGATACCCAATGTCTAACAGACAGACACTGGTACCTGTCATACAGACAGGTCAAGGGGGGATTGTATGTATGACTTATACCCGGTCTATGATACCCAATGTCTACCACACAGACACTGGTACCTGTCATACAGACAGGTCAAGGGGGGATTGTATGTATGACTTATACCCGGTCTATGATACCCAATGTCTAACAGACAGACACTGGTACCTGTCATACAGACAGGTCAAGGGGGGATTGTATGTATGACTTATACCCGGTCTATGATACCCAATGTCTAACACACAGACACTGGTACTTATTTTAGTGTTCAATATAGACTGACTTTTACAGTACTTGTATTTTGAAGACAGTATAAACAATACAGCAAAAAGGGGCATAATTCACAGTGGCAAAGGCAGGTGGTAGCTTAAAGCAGGCCGAAAGTTATGCAGGAGCTTTCTGTATAAAGTTCGTCATTAACCCTTTCCCTCATATAAACGTGTTTGACGCATTTACAAACAGAGTAGACGCATTTACAAACTAGAGGAGCCGTCTGATCAGGGTCTGCTCTGTTTGCTATTAGAATTTGAAAGATATCTTTCTTTGCTTTCTAAAATGTCTACAATGTTCCACCTTCCATATTTCTTTATAAGTATTTTATTAATGAATAGTCAGTAGGTATTGAAATTTGGAATAAACATATAACATGGAAATGGTTAAGCAACCACCTGCTTATAAAGACAGTCATGTTTATTCGTTAAGTGGTCGCATTAGAGGGGTTTTATTGTATCTGGGGTTACTTGCTGATGTTGTGTATACATTTGGATACTATCACACATTTAGGTAGTGCTTGGCTATACATTAACATGTTTAACCCTTTTCTTCATTGGTGCGCCTTTTGAATTCTTTGCAAACAGAGTAGACCTGGATCAGACGGCTTCTATAGGAGTCATCTGATCAGGGTCTGCTCTGTTTGCTTATGGAATGATATAGATCAGGTATCTACACTTTCTGCCATGGATCAAACTTCATTTCATCATACACCATTATAAAAATTCAGTTAATTAATATCCATGACGTCATCATTTTTACAATGAATATTTATCAGATAAAGGGTTACATCAAAATTATATTAACCCTTTCCCTGTTCTATGTCAATTTCAATTTCATTACCTATTGAATATTCACGGACAAAATAGTTAAAATGAAATATGGAAGGTGGAACATTATAGCCATTTTAGAAAGTAACCACACAGATCTTTCAAATTCTATTAGCAAACAGAGTAGACCCTGATCAGACGGCTCCTCTAGGAGCCGTCTGATCTGGGTCTACTCTGTTTGCAAATGCGTGTAAACACGTTTATATGAAGGAAAGTGTTAAGCATAATCACGCATTGCTGAGTAGAAAAATAAAACATGCAGACTTACATGTAAGGCAGACTTGTGCTAAACGTTATCCTGCATGTGTGTATCTACTGTAATTTACAAGCCCTCTTAAACTTTATAATTAATTTACGACTTAAACAACTGTGATACAGAAACGCCTTTGATCACTCCAATAGACTCACATTCCAAAGCTTACTAAAGAAGAATTGTGCCTACCTTGCCTTAAAGGGATTCTTTCACCAATCCAGGGCGCTAGGCCAAAATAATTTGGCAACGCAATGTCCATTGGTCGATGTCTTATTCTGTTACAATCACTGATATGACTTCTGTTTGAATTTTATCAGTCGTAAAATTGTAAGGTAAGTAATGAATTGAAGGGGGTTAAAGACACTTCGTTTAGCGCCATGCTTAGACTTGCAGCGGCAACTGCGGCCCGGATTAAGCCGGATAAAAATGAGGGCGGTAAAATATTTAGTACCTATGTGTAAATATTATGTTTCGGTTAAAGGGTACAGTGTATAGATAGTGTAGGTTTTGTGTAAAAACGAAGAGTTTACGTTTGAGATTAACAGGATTTTTTAAAGGTGTCCAGTGTTTGTTTTAGAGAATAAAGAAACAGTAACTGCTTTACAACTGAAAAACTTATACAACAGAACCTCTCAAAAGAGCGACCACTTAAAGAATAAACAAATGTGTTTTGAAAAAACAGATAGTTGCTAAATAAATGCCCGGCGAAAGTAATGCAGAAAACTCCTGCATAAACCATTTAATCTGGGTCTGCTATGTTTGCAAAGGCGTGAAAAGGCGTTTATATGAAGGAAATGGTTAAGTTCCAGAATGACCCATCTCTGTGGTTGTCCCTTTAGAAGGGTTTTACTGTATAACCTTAAGTATGTCGGGAAAAGTGTCGCCGACATAGTGTCGCTCATATTAACACTTTACTCCATGAATATTCATGTAAGAAATGATGGCATGATGAATATTAATTAGATTGATTGTTATATTAGCAAATATACATAGGAGTTTTTGGCCATGGCAGAAACATAGAATGATATCTATATTATATCATAAACAAACAGAGCAGACCCTGGTCAGTCTGATCTGGGTCTGCTCTGTTTGCAAAGGCGTATAATGACGTATTTATGGAGTAGAGGGTTAAACTTTATTGAAACACTTTCTATCAGTTCCTTTAATACATACCACTTCAGTGCCAAACAGTTTGGATCCAGATCAGACGCCGAGTTACGCTTGGTCTTATCTAGATCAAAACTATTTCCCAGCGACTATGAATGCTTCACCACCGGTATGATAAAGGTGGATGGGTGTTTGTTCATGAGAAATTAAGCATAGGTCAAAAGATTATATATTGCGGTTTTGAGGATGGGTTTTGACACGAATATAATTCATATCATCATGGACTACAATTATTTCATGTTTTTGTAATTAGTGCTATTAATTTACCCTTAGCTCCATGAATATTCATTTAAGAAATACAGTGAAACTCCTCTATTGCGACCACTTAATGAATTAACATGGCTGTCTTCATAAGCAGTTGGTTGCTTAATGCATGACGAACGTTATGCAGAAAGCTCCTACAGGAGCTTTCTGCATATATTTCGTCCTGCATTAAGCTACCACTTGCCTTTGCCACTGTGAATTATGCTCCTTTTTGTTGGTCGCATTAGAGGGGTTTTACTGTAATGGCATCAAGCATATTAATTAACATAATACGTATAGTTATTTGTGAATAGAGGATGGTTTTTGCCCTGAAAGCAAACAGTAGAATCAGGTGTATATTACGTCATAACAAAAAAGAGCAGACCCATCATACAGTTTCTATAGGGGTTCTCTGATCTGGGTCTACACTTTGTGCAAAAATGGGTACATCTACGAAATAAAAGATTAAAATACCTGTAAATCAATTCTCCTCGATTATTTCATGTTTTGTACATGTATTCTATGTACAGTTCGCTCATCAGCTTCTTGAATATAATAAAGTAAGCCTTTATGCACACAGAGTAGATCCAGATCACACATGGCTGCTAGGAGCCATCTGTTTAAGTCTACTCTGATTATTTACGAAATAATACACACTTATTTCATAATCCGTTCTAAAATAATCTAATTAAAATTCATAATGTGCAGTAAAACCTCTCTATAACGGCCACTAAATTACATCAATTATGTTGTGTTAAAAGGCAGGTGGTTGCTTAAAGCAAGTTGAAAGTAAAACAGAACGCTCCTATAGGAGCGTTCACCTTGCTTTAAGCAGCCACCTGTCCTCATATACATGTACCAACTAATTAACACAATTTAGTGGCCGATATAGAGAGGAGAGGTTTTACTGTATAATTAAAGGACACCAATATCGGCCACAACATGAATGTACAATAGACTCTGTGCTAAGCAGTCATTCATTTTATTGAACATAGAGGTCTTAAAAGCAGGTGGTTGCTTAATGTAGGCAAACAGTCATACAGCATTTTGCATTACTCTTGAGCTGCATTAAGCTACCACCTGTCTTACAGACCAATAATTAGACATTTTGGTGCCCGCTTAAGACAGGTTATACTATACACCTATACCCATACCAGTAAGAAAAGAGGGACACTTTTCCGGAGGGGTACTTCTCCGTATACCTTTTAACAATTTCACTCCTGAATTATCAGAGTGCGATAGCCCATCAGTGTTTAACTATAGAGTCCATTCAGGAGGAAAGGTTTAAGTGTGCTAGATGATTTGGAATGACAAATAGCGTAGACCCTGATCAGGGGGCTTCTCTAGGAACTCTCTGATCTGGGTCTTCACTGTTTGCAAATGACGGTGAATGTTTGCGAATGACAGCCAGGTTGAGCTTAGCAGGCAAAGGGTTAACAAGAAAATGTCTCAAGTTAGATTTTGAAATATGGAGGGAATCGAACTGGGAAAAAACGTCCACAGTCACCCAAATTTGTTCTCACACACCCACTCACTCACTATGTGAGCTATTCGCTATTTCCCCCCACTACAGCTCACCCTTTCCTCTCTTTATAAGTAAATCTGCGAGTTTGATCCTTTCAAATCTGTTTTAAGTTTAATCACCTACTTAAACCAATTTTACATTCCAGTGACCATAAAACACCATATCGATTTCTTTCCAAATTGTTGCTTAAATCGAACGAGATCTACGGTCAATGAAATTCGATATTAATCATAGCATATTAAACTACAGTTTCACCTCGCTGGACTGAACACTGAAATGAATATCAGCAACGGTCTTTAAGACTAAATGACAGCTTAATGCAGGATGAAAGTCATGCAGAAAGCTCCTCTGGGAGCTTTCTGCATGGCTTCCATCCTGCATCAAGCAGTCACCTACTTAAAACGTTCTCAATTCTTTACTAAAAATCGGATTAGAGAAGTGTTACAGTAATACAATTACTTACAATAAGAGCGCCTTATGAATTTTAAAAATGACCTTCTGCACAGGGTGCAGAGATTAATAACTTCTTATTGCTCTTGGTCGATAAACCGATAATAAGTAGGATCAAGTTTAAAGAAGAGGCAGTAAAGCCATGAACATTGGTTTAATAGAAATCAACATTTTCAAATTGTCAATTTCTCCTGCATATACATGTTGTAACATTATTTACGAAGAGAGAGAGAGGGGGGGGGGGGTAGTCCTGCATAATTATTTACGGGGAGAGAGAGGGAGAATCAGGCAGACAAACAGACAGACAGAAACAGTGGTGCATTTATGCGACTGCGGCGGTGAAAGGGTTAAGACGGGTGACACCTTAAAGCGAGATGAAAGCCATGCACACAGCTCCAAACTAGATGTCTCGTCCAGAGTCTACGTGGTATATCTTTATACGAGTATATGGGTGTATGTACATGTACAAAAGCACTTGTACACATGCGCACGAACATTGAAACTAGAAAAGTGTGTCTGTAAGACACAGCGATACCCCCAGCCCCGTTGTGATGCTTGCCTAGTTGCACGTAAAATTCCTAAGTCATTTGACATTGACCTTGGGCTTGCGGGCAGCATGGGTTGGTTGCGCAATGAAAGTAACGATGTTTATTTAATGTGTACATGCAATTCCATGCCAATAGCTATAGTGGTTAGTGAGATATAAGACAATGAAAAAACTGTGACAACCAACTGCACGTAAAAGCGTGCCACACAGACAGACGGACGGGCGGACGGACAGGTGCAAAACATAATGCCCCCTGACTATCGTCAATGGGGGCATAATAAAACATTCCGAATGCATGCCAGTGTGTTTTATATCTAAATTATGGGAATTAAATGAGAACAAGGTGAACACAACTATGTCAACCCTTTTAGTGTTAGGCATGCCTGAACTTGCATTCGCAAACAAGCTGGATCCAAATGAGACACTTGGTATAATCATTGACCTATAAGGCAGTGGTAGCTTAATAAAAGAAATGCAGAAAGCTCCTATTACTTTTGCCCTGCATTAAGTAACCACCTGCTTTTTAAGACTCCTATATTCAATAAATGAATGGCCGCTTAACCCATTCCCTCATAGGCTATTTTTAGATACAACCTCTTTGAATAAATCTACCGAACAGGAGCATTAACTAGAGAAAAAGAAAATGTTAGAATTTTGTAATTTGAAACCATTGTAATAAATAGAGCATTTGCTCCTGTAGGAGCAAATGCTCTATTTATCACAATTGTTTCACAAAGTGACTTCTACAGAGTCGTCAAAAGTCGTCAATATGAGGGAATTGGTTAAGACAGGTTCTAATATGCGTAAAAATGCTCCAGAGAAGAGTTTGACCAGGCATCGATTCTTACGGTAGTAACAGAATTAACCTTTAGCCTGCTGAGCATAAAATAACAAATTATTTTACACCAATTTTTCACCCACTACCAAAATACAATCAGAGTGTCAAACAGTTTGGATCCCGATGAGACGCCGAGTTAGTTACCCATCGTCTCATCTGGATCCAATATGTTTGAAAATTCAAGTCAGGTCGCGCTTAGCATAATATAAGCGCCTGATCTGGATCCAAACTGTTTGTAATGGTAATCATGAGTCCGCTGACAGCAGGCTAAAGGTTTAGCTTGTGCCGGACGTGAATGTTATTCTAGACATTTGAAATGAGAGGACTGGCACGTGCAAACAGTGTAGAACCAGATAAGACAACTCAAAGAGGAGCCTGATGTTCAGAGTATGCACTGTTTGTGATTCCAAATCTTGTAGTAATTTAAACCTTCCATACAGAATGTAATCCATCATTAACTCTTTCCCTGTTCTATATTAATTCCAAATTTCAATACCTGCTGAATATCCATGAACAAAATATTGTGATCATTTCAGAAACTAAAGAAAAATATTCCATTAGCAAACAGAGCAGACCCAGAACAGACGGCTCCTATAGGAGCCGTCTGTTCTGGGTCTACTCTGTTTACAGATGCATGAAAATGCGTTTATATGAAGGAAAGGGTTAAACACTGATTGGCCATTTCGCTTTGACAATTCAACATTCAAAGTAATGGAGTTCTACAGTTCTACAGCGAAAGCTTTATCAGCGCTCCTGTGGCGAGTTTGATCACACAACATACAATCCATTATATGTCCTGACCATGTTCTTGTCAGACACTGATAAGCGAGTCTTTCAGACTATTGAGATATATAGATATGTTAGTATTTTTATTATCTCAAATGCCAATTTATTACTTTCAGAATCAGAGTAATTTACTTGCATTGAATCAATGCTAGATAGTAAATTTAATCTTTGTATAACAACTTGGAAGCACTTCATACTGGAATGAATAAATTCAATATGTTTATCGTATTCTTAGATTTAATTCTTTACCTGGTGAATATTTATTTAAGAAACAATTATGACTATCAATTAGCTGCATACTTGCAAATAAACAAGTGAATTGTTGTCCATTTCAGAATCTATAATATCACATAAGCAAAAAGAACAAAATCCGACCAGACAGTCCCTGCAGGGACTTCTGATTTGGGTTTACTCTGTTTTAAAAGACAGAGAATTGCGTTTATATCAGGGAAATGGTACAAAACAACCCGTGTGCTCTAGTTAATGTGATATTCAAATACATGTATATATGAGTCATGCAAGTCAGGTTTTGAAATGGCACATTTAATTGTTTACTAAACATTCGTCTTTTCAAGGACTTTGTAAGTTTATCAGATGTCAAGTACTCGATTATTCCAATCAGAATTAAACATTCCATTTTCTCGCTGGCCGAGAAAGTAGAGTTACCCTTTGAATGCGGTGAGACTGGTATAATTTGTAAGTACTGTACCCGCAGATCAGATGCTTATAGAAGAGTCATCTCATCAGGGTCTGCATTGATTTTCTTTCAAAACCACCTAGAAATTTCAACATTTCATACTATAATATTATGGACTCTACAGTTTTACACTGATGGACCATATCACTTTGACTATTCAGTATCCATATGATTAAGGCACACATACACTTGACCCACGAACATGTCAGTTATAAAGACATGCGAAGACCACGGTGTTTTAGCTATATAGCCTAAGGGGACTTTCTACATTACTTTTGGCCTGCATTAAACTACCACACGCTTTGCAGACCCATAATTAGATCTCTTTTGATGGCCATTTAAGACAGGTTCTACTGTAGTTGCATGATTGCTTTCTTAATTTTGCCCATTGATTGAAATAACATAAATGAATAGTTTGGTAGGCTATATTTTATGGAATAATCAGACTGAAAATAGATTGGATCCAGATGATACCTTAATGTTTTGATAAGTTCGTCATGTTTTGGAAGGAGAAAGAAGGATTTGGAGTAGACTCGAAAGTTCAAAAGTTAACGATTTTTACACAACGTAGAAATACAGATGTATAGTAAACCCGCTCTGTAACGATTAGTAAGAAAACATCTGGTTCTGGGTCTTTGAGGCATGTGGTAGCTTAATGCAATACAAAGTTATGCAAAAGGTCCATACAGCTGGTAGCTTAATGCAGTACGAAAACTATGCAAAGGTTCCTGCAGGTGGTAGCTTAATGCAATAAGATGTTATGCAGAACACCCCTACATGAGCGTTCTGTATCACTTCGTTCTGCATTAAGCAACTGCCGTTCTAAAACAGGTGCACGAGTCTATTCATATAGTAGTCACTTTAGAAAGGTTACACTGTAAATTACAGTAAAGCCTCTCTATAACGGCCACTAAATTGTGTTAATTAGTTGGTATTAGGGCAGGTGGCTGCTTAAAGCAAGGTGGAAGTAAAACAGAACGCTCCTATAGGAGCGTTCTGTTTTACTTTCACCTTGCTTTAAGCAGCAACCTACTTTTAACACAAAATACTTGATGAAATTTAGTGGCCGTTATAGAGAAGTTTTACTGTACTTGAAACATTTGTCGCTAAAACAAAACTACCCTGATTACCCTCAGACATATTTATGTAAATAGTGCTGACCAAGATCAAACTGTATCTGAGGGAGCAGTTTGATCAGGGTCTACACTTTTGCTACAATGTCAGTAAAATTTAAGGTTATATAATGATATACAAATTGATTTATTCAGCTATACAAGCCCATAGAAGAGGGGAGATTTCGTATCCCAATACGCGTGGTAATGAACCCTTTACTCGGTGAATAGCCATGTAAGAAATAATGACACCATGTATATTAATTCACTGAAGTTTTGTTATGGCAATTTTATCCTGAAGGAAACAGTAGAATCAAATCTATATTATATCAAAAGCAAACAGAGCAGACCCAGATCAGACGGCTTCTACAGAAGCCGTCTGATCTGGGTCTACTCTGTTTTCAAAGACGTAGAAGGGCGTATTTATGGAGTAGACAGTTAAGATTGTCTTTCAAGCAAGATTAGGATAATACTTACCTTATTTAACGAATTTAATGCAACAAATTATCCTCACACAAGTACGTGTTATAGATTTATGAGAATATTGCACCGATAATGATCCAATTCCAATAAAGCAAAGTCCGAATCCGCTCCATAGGTAACTGACGGTTATTGTAAACTGTAGTTCAGGCTCCAAATAAAGGTCCTATTAGGCTATTACACATGTAGTCATGTAAAGGTCCAGTTATACATGAAGTCCAATTTCATTGTACCAACTAAGCTTTACTGTATTGTCCGATTTCTTGCTGGCATTGCAATTTGTTTGGCGTTAAAATTGATTTGGGCCATAATCCATAAGTATTGTAAACTCTTGCGCTGTGTTGAGTCAAATATTGACAAATTTGCATACACAATGTCAAAATTGTTTCCGCGCAAATAATGGTACCTTTAATTGCACAATGATTGCTTATGTTGTCTCCAAAATATTTGACAAAGCCTGTAATTAGTTTGGACCTACTGTCCTTGTATGCTATGACTGTTAAAATGGGGGTTGAGTGTAAATCGTACTATCTATGGGGTGATATTTACATGCAGTTTGGATCCAGATGTTAAATTTGTTCTTGGAGATAAGATCGTGAGCTCTTGCACAATTCTGAGCGAAATATTGACATATTCTCCATATTCTCATATACAATTTCAAAACTGTTTCTGTGCATATGATAGACACAAACCTATGAACATTAATTAGATGGCATCAATACAGAATTAAATTGGCTATGACAGAAACTGTACATCTATAGTATTCCATAAGCAACAGAGGCGACCCTGATTAAACATTTCCGATTGATCTTGATCTAGTCTGTTCGCAACGTCATTACAATGCGAATTTGTGTAGTATACAGTGAAAGGGTAAAGTGGCCAATTTAGAGAAGTTTCAATGTACAGTAGAATCTTCTAATGAGGCCACCAAAAAGGGGCATAATTCTGGGTGGCAGAGGCAGGTAGTTGCTTAATGCTGGTGGAAAGCTCCTATGGGAGTTTTCTGCATTACTTTCCCCCTGCATTAAACAACCACCTGCTTATAAAGGCAGCTATGGTTATTCTTTAAGTGGTCACAATAGAGGGGTTCTACTCTACGTTTATTCATTAAGCGGTCGGTAGGTAGGAGCTTTACTGTACAGGACTGACAGAAAGGGATAGGTGAAGACTTAAGTCAAAATAAAGTAGATCGTATTGACACAAGGTGTGCTTTATTTCAAATAGATGTCAAAAATTAACTCATTACTCTTTCGCTATCCAGTATTATCGACTGTAACACTTCTCGTTTGCTACATTTTTCATTTGTTTAATTTTCTTCCCTTCTTCTTTCAAAAACATTACCATAGTAACAAACAGTTTGGATCCTGATGATACGTCGAGTTATTAGGTGTCTCATCTGGATCCAAAATGTTTGTACATTGCCACTGGCAGCGAAAGGGTTAGACGTAGCGTTAATATTTAAACCATTCAAATAAAAAAGATCAACGGTAAACATTATTCGCTTATTATCGGGCTAAAATACCCGACATTCCTGATCTATTATCCAGCCTTTAGCAAGCTGCGTCAACTGTCATCTGCTTCAACTCTTCTAGAATTGGATTCTATTTTAAATTCATTCTGTTTTAAAATTCTTATCAGAGTGTCGGATATCATGGATCATTGTGAATTACAGGCGTTTTATTTGGATCCAAACTGCTTTTAAATAAAATAGCAAATGCACAATATCACTCATATCATATTACGACCCTGTTTTGTCAAACTAGGTGTATAAATAAGACAAGGATGCCTATTCTAGGTGCCAGATGAAGTGACAAGATAAATAATCAAATACCACGGTCCGTCGAGAATTGAATATAATCTAGCAGTCTTTGTCTAACCGGGAACCTACCGATTGATATACATGCTGTGGATCCAGATCAGACGCCCTGTGTATGATCACAAATGGTACTGTTTCAAATCCCATGATGTGATTTCTACTGTTATTAAAAACGTTATATAGATTATCCTGAATAAAATATGCAGACAGCAAGTACAAAATCGAACATTATAATGATTGCTGCCAAAAGGACACGTTTAGAAGCGGAAACATTTCATACTCTGATGAATGGCGGATATAATCATTACCTGGTTGATAAACCATTGAACGAAAATCTATCTTTAATTTGAATTATGCTATGGCCAATTGAGTAGTCCCTTAACCCTTTCAACGCTGAATTTTCAAATGGACTATTCCAAAATTCAAACAGGTCAAGCTTACTGTGAATATTCAGGGGTTAGTTTCAAGAAAATCGTAACATGACCAAACTGTACAGACCCTGATAAAAGGGTTGCTCTCATCTGGGTCTACTCTGTTTTAAAAGGGCATTGGTGACCCGTTTCTCGCATAGAAAGGGTTAAACCATGGCTTATATTTTAACACACACTTCTTTCATTCTGCCGTTCTTTCTTTAATTATGTGTCTTTCTTAGTTGATTGATTGAAAGTAGATTTTATACAATAATAAAATTGATATTAATATTGACTAGATTTTCATGAATATTCATTAAGTAAATACTTCTCATGTCAACCCTTTACTCCATTAATATTGACTCGAGATTCTCATGAATATTCATGAAGTGAATAACAACACTTCTCATGTTAACCCTTTACTCCGTGAATATTCATGTAAGAAATAATGACATCATGAATATTAATTAATTTAATTTTCATAATGGCACATAAACGCGGGAATTTGTGAACATGGCAGAAAAAATGGAATCATATATATTACAAGAAACCGCCAATGTCGGTATGGCCGGATTGCCGATTAAAGTGATATAGATGAACAGTCAATCATTATACATTGTACATTTCTGCATCAGCAAATGCTGAAGGCATAATAAATAGTTAAACATATTCCAATTGCATGTAATGAGGTCCTCATTATGACTCCACATGTTAACAAGAGTACCGCATACGGTACATAATACGCCCACTTGCAAACTTTCTCTGATTCAACATGCCTTATAAGTGTTGACATTTTCTAATCTGTGCTTCAGATCTTGATTTCCATATTAAGGTGATACTATTCTTTAAAAAAAATGAAGTGAGTATCTTATTAAATAAAAAAGTTACAGCTAATCCTCATGTTTGCAGAATTTTGTAAAGTGCAACGGTCATAACTCTGTAAAGACAAACTGAATGAACCTCAAAATAAACTCAGCTTCAAATTTTGTTGCTTAAAACATTTTCATTTGTATCATTTTAATAGTTTTCCCAGAAAACAACAGACAAACTAAAAGTTGACCGACTAACAAAGCAACGAACACACGAAGTTCAAGGACCATAACTTTAGAATAAAATGACATATCAAAACCCCCGCAATATATGTGAAAATTCACATTAAGGTTTAACCATATAAAAAAATTGAAGTAAATATCATTTCAAATGAAAAGGTTATGGCCATCCTCATATTTGCATAGATTTGCATTATTGTTTTAAGTGCAAGGGCCATAACTCCGAAACAACAAATCAAATGATCCTCAGAATCGACTTAGCTTCAGGTCTTGATGCATTCAACATGTGTATGAAGTTTCATTAATATCTGTCTAACAGTTTTGCCAGAAAACAGTGGACAAACTATTTGCATATATTTGCATTTTTTTTTAAGTAAAAGGGCAATAACACCGAAACGAAAAATCAAATAAACCTCAAAATCGACTCAGCATCAGATCTTGATGCATTAAACATTTTTGTGAAGTTTCATTAATATCTGTCTAATAGTTTTCCCAGAAAACAGCGGACAAACTATTTGCATGTATTTGCATTATTTTTTAAGTAAAAGGGCCATAACTCCGAAACGAAAAATGAACCTCAGAATCGACTCAGCTTCAGACCTTGATGCATTAAACATTTGTGTGGAGTTTCATTATTATCTCTCAAATAGTTTTCCCAGAAAACAGCGGACAAACTATTTGCATATTTTTTAAGGACAAGGGCCATAACTCCGAAACGACAAATCAAATGAACCTCAGAATCGACTCAGCTTCAGATCTTGATGCATTAAACATTTGTGTGAAGTTTCATTAATATCTCTCAAATAGTTTTCCCAGAAAACAGCGGACAAACTATTTGCATATTTTTTAAGGACAAGGGCCATAACTCTGAAATGAAAAATCAAATGAACCTCAGAATCAACTCAGCTTCAGATCTTGATGCATTAAACATTTGTGTGAAGTTTCATTAATATCTGTCAAATAGTTTTCCCAGAAAACAGTGGACAAACAAAATGTTGACGGACGAACGAACGAACGAACGAACGAACGAACGAACGTACGAACGAACGAACGAACGAACGAACGAACGAACGGACGGACGGACAGGGCCACGACAATATACGACCACCTTTATTAGGTGGGCGTATAAAAAGGTCAATCTAGAAATTCATTGAAGCATAAAAATCAAGAGATGTTTGTAAAACACGTATATCCCCAGACCCACTGACCTTTGATCTAGTGACCTCAACTATAGAGGTCATCTAGTGGTCATGACTAATCACCTAAGCAACTTTGACGATCCTAAGCCAAACCACTAATCATTTATTGATCTGAAAACATTTCACAAGTTAAGGTAATGGTGACCTTGACCTTTGACCTAGTGACCTCAACAACTATAGGGATCATCTAGTGGTCACGACCAACCACCACATCAAGTTTGAAGATCCCCAACCAAACCATTGAGCTGTTATTAATTGGAAACCATTTCATCAGTTAAGGTCATGGTGACCTTAATCTTTGACCTAGTGACCTCAAAAACAATAGGGATCATCTAGTTGTCATGACCAACCACCACAGTAAGTTTGAAGATCCTAAGCCAAACCTTTGAGCAGTTATTGATTGGAAATCATTTCACCTGTTAATGTCATGATGACCTTGACCTTTGAGCTAGTGACCTAAACAACATTAGGGGTAATCTAGTGGTCATGACAAACCACCACAGCAAGTTTGAAGATCCTAAGCCAAACCCTTGAGCAGTTGTTGACTGAAAACCATTTCACCAATTAAGGTCATGGTGACCTTGACCTTAGACCTATTGACCTCAACAACAAGAGGGCTCATCTAGTTGTCATGACCAACCACCACAGCAAATTTGAAGATCCTAAGCCAAACCGTTGAGCAGTTATTGATCAGAAACAATTTTACCAGTTACGGTCATGGTGACCTTGACCTTTGACCTAGTGACCTCAAAAACAGTCATCCAGTGGTCAAGACCAACTACCACAGCAAGTTTGAAGATTCTAAGCCAAACCCTTGAGCAGTTATTGATCGGAAACCATTTCACCAGTTAAGGTCATGGTGACATTGGCCTTCGACCTAGTGACCTCAAAAGCATTATGGGTCATCTAGTGGTCATAACAAACCACCACAGCAAGTTTGAAGATCCTAAGCCAAACTCTTGAGCAGTTATTGATCGGAAACCATTTCACCAGTTAAGGTCGTGGTGACCTTGACCTTTGACCTAGTGACATCAAAAACAAGAGGGTCCATCTAGTTGTCATGACCAACCACCACAGCAAATTTGAAGATCCTAAGCCAAACCCTTGAGCAGTTATTGACCAAAAACCATTTTACTAGTTTACTAGTAACCTTGACCTTTGACCTAAAAAACAATAGGAGTCATCCAGTGGTCATGACCAACTACCACAGCAAGTTTAAAGATTTTAAGCCAAACCCTTGAGCACTTATTGATCGGAAACCATTTAACCAGTTAAGGTCATGGCGACCTTGACCTTTGACCTAGTGTCCTCAAAAACTATAGGGGTCATCTAGTGGTCATGACGAACCATCACAGCAAGTTTGAAGATCCCAAGCCAATCCATTGAGCAGTTATTGATCAGAAACTATTTCACCAGTTAAGGTCATTGTGACCTTGACCTTTGACCTAGTGACCTCAAAAACAATAGGGGTCATCTAGTTGTCATGACCAACCACCACAGCAAGTTTGAAGATTCTAGGCCAAGTCGTTTATTAGTTATCGATCGGAATCAAAAAGGTCAACCTGGAAATTCTCTAAGTCAATGAAGCGTAAAAACTAGGTCAAAAAGGGGTCATAATAACCTACTAACCTATGACATGTAATGTGACCCTCATTATGAACACACATGCCAAGTTTGGTTACTGTAGTGTTATACTTTGGCTATAACTAACACAAACAAAAAGGTCAACCTGGAAATTATCTCTAAGTCAATGAAGCGTAAAAACTAGGTCAAAAAGGGGTTATAGTAACCTGCTAACCTATGACATGTAATGTGACCCTCATTCTGAACCCACATGCCAAGTTTGGTTACTGTAGGTATTATACTTTGGCTATAACTAACTCAAACAAAAAGGTCAACCGGACGGACGGCCGGACAGCCATCCGGACGGACGGCATTTGCCAATCTATAACCCTGGATTGCGAGCAATCCGGCCAATTATATAAGCAAACAGAGCAGACCCAGATCAGACGGCTCCTATAGGAACCGTCTGATCTGGGTCTTCTCTGTTTGCAAAGGCATAGAAGGCGTATTTATGGAGTAAAAGATTAAGCGTCTCTTGGTTGGCATTTGCAGACAATCTGAATACAGATGGGACGTGAAGTGAAGTAACCTGGCGACTCATCAGGATCCAAACTGTTTGACACTCGATCAAAGGCTTCTTAAAGGCTTAAGCGAATCGGAAGTCGGAGATTGAGCAGATATCGGTTTTTGTCGTCAGCATGAATAGAGTTCATAGTACAGCAAAGTCCCGCTTAAAAGAAGTTTAACCCCTTTCCCTTATGTAAGCGCATTTTCGCGCACCTGCAAACAGAGTAAACCCAGATCAGACGGCTCCTATAGGAGCTGTCTGATCAGGGCCTGCTCTGTTTGCTTGTGGTGTAATATAGATCTGATTCTATGCAACTTCTGCCTGAGCCAAAATGCCATGTGTTCATATGCAGTTATAAAAAATAATATTATTAATATTCATGACGTCATTATTTCTTACATGAATATTCATCACGGAAAGGGATAAAAGTGCGCTAAGTAATGTTTCGTCTGCAACAACTGTCGTCTGCTTTAATTTTTGAAATAAAATTTCTCTCATTTTGTTTTTGCCAAAATATGGTCAAAATGTAAAATTCATTGGATCTTACGACACCGCATCATGCGGCGTCTCATCTGTGTCCAAACTGTTTGTATTGGTAACCATGGTTTCACCGCTAGCATGCAAAGAGTTAAAACAGGCGGTAAATTAATGCACGGTAAAGGTCATGCAGAAAGCTCCTACAGGAGCTTTCTGCATTACTTTTGGTCCGCATTAAGCAAACAACCTGCTTTTATAGACTCCTATGTTAATAAAGTACAGTAAACCCCTCTAATGCGACCACTTAATGAATAAACATTGCTGTCTTTATAAGCAGGTGGTTGCTTAATGCAGGATGAAAGTTATGCAGAATATAGGAGCTTTCTGCATAACTTTCGTCCTGCATTAAGCTACCACCTGCCTTTTCCATTGTGAATTATGCCCCTTTTTGGTGGTCGCATTAGAGGGGGTTTACTGTATGTGATCGCATAAGCGAGACTCTAAAGCATTTAGATTGATTGATCGGTCGATATAATTTTCTGATAGCTTATCAGAAAAGGGTTTGACTTGTTGATAGAGTATCGATTTTATGTACCGTCTTGATAATTGGACTGTTTCCCCTGGATAATTTCACAGGTAGCTGTATCGAACTGACTTTGTGATGTATACATCACAGGTACATGTAGCTGTATCGAACTGACTTTGTGATGTATACATCACAGGTATATGTATTAAACTGCCTTCGTGATGTACGCATATGTAGAAAATCACGAACCCTGTTGAACATCCACTCGATTTATTATACATTCGGGTTTACTTCTTGTTCACCAATAATTTGAATGCATAGCCTGGTAAGTCTGAATAATCACATTTCAAAAATAATTAAATATCGAATGACATACTATCGAAAATGATCCGAGATCGGTCCACTGGTTTTTAGAAATTAAGAACAATCACTGCGATACAAATTATTTAAGCAAAATAGAAGATAGTTCGTATAGACAGCTCACTGCATATGCCAAGCATTAACCCCTTAAATAAGTAGTAACCCTTTCCCTTATGTATACCATTTCAGGCATTTGCAAACAGGGTAGACCCAGATCAGTCAGTATGCCCTGTTTGCTTATGGTATAATACAATTCTTGATTCTACAGTCTCTGCATGAGTCAAAATGTACTGTGTCCATATGCTTTTATAACAAATAATCTAATTGATATTCACGATGGCATTATTGCTTACGAGAATATGCAACCGGAAAAGGGTAAAGAAAAGATAAAAAAAAAACCTGTAACACATTACATAAATGTTGTACCTTATACTGACACGATAATTAAATTTACTTCAATATTGAACAGTGATTGGGTTTATCAGTAATTCTGGTGCATATTCAATACACATCAGGGATTTCGCTGTTCCAACTTGTAACAAAAAATAATAGCACGAATATTTATAAACTGAACTTTCACATGGATGTACACAGATAATTTGATATTGGATGAAACTGTAGAATTGTGTATATTATAATATCATGCAGAAACAGTGAAGACCCTGATCAGACGGCTCCTATAGGATCTGGTTCTTATCTGGGTCTACCCTGTTTGCAAAGGCGTGAATAGGTTTACTTCTCCAAATCACTGGGATGCATTTAACCCTTTCCTTCATATAAACGCCTATTCACTTACATACTACCTATTTAATGGCATCTGCAAAACGGAATACTTTGGCCGTGGAAGAAGCTTCCTGATCATAACTATTTAATTCTATAGAAAAAACACAGCAGACCTTCATCAGATAGATCATTCTGGGATTGTCTGATCTAGGTCTACGTTGTTTACAAAGGTTGCAATGTAAAATATTACATAAGCTCGAAGATGGGATAACATCTGACAAGGGTGGGGTAACATCTGACAAGGGTGGGATAACATCTGACAAGGGTGGGGTAACATCTAACAAGTTTACAGCTAAATAACAGTGTTAACCATCTCAACGCTGCATTTTCAAATGGACTATTCCAAAATTCAAACAGGTCAGGCTTACAGTGAATACTTACTATAACATGACAAACAATGCAGACCCTGATGAAATGGTTTCTCTACACTGTTTGCAAAGGACATAAGTGACTCGTTTCCCGCATTATAAGGGTTAACTACCATTTGCTTAAAAAATCTTAGCGATGCATGCATTGTGTCAGAGCTCTCAGTCCAGCAAAAGATCACCACTTGTAGATATGTAACTTCAAAAGGGGAGCAAATACATGTTACATGTGTATAACAAACTCCAACCTCCAACGTGGTTATCTCACCGTACGTAGTGATAAGGGAGGTCACTGTGAAGAGTGTGAACAAACTCCTATATGAGTATCCTCCCTTATAAATTAAACTGGCCAATTCTCACAAGAAAAGATCTTTCTAATGGAAAACATCAAATAAACATAAGTAGTTCAGTGATACAGCTTGTCGACATAAAAAAAATCTTATACCCACCTTTATAACGCCATTGTAAAAAGAGTACAGCATGAGCTATCTGAGCTGGGTCTATTAACCCTTTCCCTATTTGATATTTATGTAAGAAATAATGAGATCATGAATATTTATTGGCTATTTCAATTGGCATACAGATCAGACCCTGCTTAGATGGCTCCTGCGGGGGTCGTCTGATCTGAATCTCTTCTGTTTGCAAAGGCATTAAAAGGTGTATCTGTATCTGCAGTTGAACTCTTTTGGCGCCAATTTTCTAATTGTCGTCTGCAATCCAATTTTGTTAAATCATTTGGTACAATAAGGAAATGAGATAAATATATGCAAATTTAAAATGAATAAAGCACATGTATAGAGATTGAGACAAAAAGTGAAGTCCCTGATCAGACGCCGCCTTGAAAAAAAAGGCGGCGTCTGATCTGGGACTGCACTATTTGTCGTGGTGCATAAAGGCGACATTGGCGGTGAAAGGGTTAAGGTGATGTGACCCCATAGTGAATCAACAAAGGAGTTGTAAAAAGCAGGTGGCTGCTTAATACAGGCAAAATAATGCAGAAAGCTCCTTTGGGAGCTATCTGTATTAAAAGGTCATTTCAATCTGCTTTAAGTTAGCAACTGTCCTATTGTCGCCGGGCTGAGCCAGACGGGTTCTTTATTTTGATGAAGGCTGGCAAACTTCTAATAAGGCTGTAAATATATATGTAATACTATATATTTATTAATGAAAACGCAACCATGTAATATGTAATGATCAACACATTGAAACAAAGTCTTATGTTAAACAGCTGGGTGCCACACTTGATTAAATAATCTGAAAATGGATGATCTTTCGAAAGCAAAAGTAGAAATGCTAAAAGAGAAAATTGCAGACTCGGTTTTATTGCGTCTGTTCATGAGTTGTAATTAAAAGTGCAACACTACTCACGCCCCCTAGCACCGGCTAAAGCAGTATTCAATTTTCAAAACTGATAACATCATAACTAATGATCCCGAAGGACCAGAAAATATAACAACACTGAGAATGAAGTACGGGCGACTTTTTACGGCCGCCACACAAGCACTTAACACCTGCTGTTGTAAAGTACATACATGTATACTCTGAAAATGGATGATCTTTCGAAAGCAAAAGCAGAAATGCAAAAAGAGAAAAACAAAGTTTGTTTTACGAGTCTATGGCCGAGTCCGTAATTAAGAAATCCAATGATCGGCTAAAGTTCCTGTATCATAAAAGTAAATTTCTCACTGCGCATACTAAAAACCTATTTTTTACTTCACTTATTCAATGTCATTTTGACGATGCTTCATTTGCCTGGTTTATCAGCTTAACCATGGAACTAAAACACAAATCGTAGGTCACACAGAACAAGATCAAGCATTGCAAAGCAATATATAGCCCCCAACCCCATCCCCAAGAAAATATGAAAAAATGGAATAACTGCAAAACTACAGATGCTACAGTTATGGAACTTGTGCATGACACGTTCTCTCATCATGCATTTTTCATATATGAAGTTTCAACTAAGTTGAATAAGAAAAACAGGAGTGATTGACTGGACAAGACAATGTGGAAAAGGGGAACAACACCAAAAATATTGATGCCTGAGGTATGGCCCTTAAACATGACACTATCTCTCAGCATGCCTGTTCCATATGTTAAGTTTCAAATCAATTGAATCAGTAAATAAACACTTATTGTCTGAACAAGACTATATGAAAAAGGGGAATAACTCCCAAAACATTGATGCAAGAGTTATGGTTCTTGTACATGACACTTCCTCTCGTCATGCGTGTTACATGTGAGAAGGTAAAATGCATTTGGCCTAGCCTTGTATGAGATATGGCTGAGACACGAAGCGCGACAGACGGACAGAGCGTGACAGACAATTTGAAAAAGGGAAATAACTCCAAATATATTGATGCTAGAATTATGGCCCTTGTGCATGGCACTTACTCACATAATGCTTGTTCTATATGTGAAGTTTCAAATCAATTCAACCAGCAGATAAAGTGTTATTGTCCGGAAAAGAAAATATGAAAAGGGGGAAAACTCCTAAAATATTGATGCTAGAGTTATGGCCCTTGTGAAGACACTTCCTCTCATCATGTTTGTTCCATGTGTGAAGTTATAATGAATGTGGCATTCCTTTGTAGGAGATATAGCCCGGACACAAAGTGGGACAGACGGATGGATGGGCAGGCGGGCAGACGGACGGATGGAATCGAGCAAACCTATAGTCCCCCAACCGATAACTGGTGGGGGACTAATAAACTTTTAAGATCCGTGTTGAATCTAGATTCTAGGTTACATGTTGGGAAAGAACATATTTTAAGTCTCAACTGGGTAACTGTTGCAAGCAGAGTTAATCAAAAACAATTCTGCCATTTTTTTTAAAATCAGTACAAAGCTAGTACCTTCATATCTAGATGTCAGAGATGTCCATAAGTGTCCAACCAGGTTTATGGTAAAGGCGAGTACTACCTCTGATAAATCAGTTTACCCCATGTCAGATAGTAAAAGATATGCTGTTCCAAAGGTCAAAGGTTTTGGGATGAAATCTTTTACATATAATGGGTGCTGCCTATGGAACAGTCTGTCATAAGATGTAAGGGGTGCCACTTCTATCTCTGCTTTCAAATTTAAAGTTGAAGAACATCTTTTATATTCAATCTATTTTTTATTTTGATGATCTATTGAATATAATATTCTAGCATGGCAATTCAAATTTTAATATAGTTTTTTATGCCAAATAGGTTAAATCGCTATTTTAATATAGGAATATTGTGTGTACCTTATTTGGTCCAACTATTCAATGGCAACAAATCATAATTCAATAAAATGTAGTTACGATTATCTATACTTGTATTTTTCATCAATCATCTGGTATACAATAATTATGTGGTAGCAATGTACGTTTTATATTAAATTCTCATTTTAATATATCTTAATATAATTTAAATTGTAGCATTTATCTAGTCTTTGATACCTTCCTATGCCATACAATGATATAGCTTAAGATTATCTATTTCTGGTTTTTTTTGTGTCATCCTTGGCATGTAATGTTGATTGATATGGCTTTTGTAAATCATACATTTTATTGATTGTTTATAATGTATGTTTTAACCCTTCGCTTGCTGAATTTTAAAACACATTTCTCCTTCTTTACCCATGCCCTGTTGTATAATTACATATATCTTCACTGTGTACAAGTATTTTGCTGTGCAATCACTGCTGTGGAGTGCACTGGTTGCACAATCAACTTGTAAATAGTGCAGACCCAGATGAGACAGCTCCTGCATGAGCTGTCTCATCTGGGTCTTCACTATTTACAGGTAGGGATATTGACGTGAATAGCAAGCGAAGGTTAATAACATATTGCCATGTAATAGTACATTTATGTTGAAATAAATCTATCTATGTGCAATCAATACAAAGGAAATTGGCCGATCGAGAACAACATAATAAACTCGAGTTTGTACAGGTAAATAAGTCAGTTTATAAACATATTTGCAACTTTAGATTTAACAGACATAGTAGCAAACAGTGAAAACCCTTCAAACGGGCCTATCAAGAAGTTTTATCTGGGTCTGCACTATTTGCATAAGTGTGTTTGACAAAATACCTAGGGTAGTTAGGGTATCACTGGTAAATCTCTGAAACACATTCAAAAGTTTAGATGTGTCCCATTTTACAATACATGTACTGTAAAACCCCTCTTAACCCCGAATTCGAGTAGATAAGAATTTAGATTCTGTTTAGGCAGGTGGCTGCTTAAAGCAGATGGGGCTTTTGAGGGGTTTTGATGGGGGGTGAGTGTACGCCCTTGGGTATTTCTTTCAAACAATGTCGCACAACTATTGATAAAATACACCAGGAAATTTATAATGTCGCAATGGAATCGAATTTCTGCATTTGAAATTTCGTTCTACCCCAGACATTTATGTTCGATATTTCATAGTAGTCCAAAAATATTGAAAGTGTATCGCAATATCAACAGTGGCTGTTATAATCAAATTATTATTTTAGGTTTTGCGGCTGTTATAATCAAATAATTAGTTTAGGTTATGTGGCTATTGTATGTACCTCCAACAATTATATCGTGTTCTGCAATGGCACACATGAACAAGTGTAACAGATGTTTCTTTGGTCTACCTAACCATTACAACGCTGAATTTTCAAAGGGACTTTAATTATATATTTTATGCTTGGAGATTTCATGAAAAGTGGGTATGTATAATTTGCGTATTAAGTTATACATCTTTAAGCACTAGCTTCATACATTCAAGCAAACGTGTGTCTGAGGGGTGGAGGTTTAGGGGTGCATAATTCCAACACTTGTGGTGCATATATTAAAGAATTAAGGTGTGTGTTTATCTGAATATTGTATTGCGATGCTCCTTTATCTTATAGTATTGCATGCCAATAATAACGTTCTAGTTTCTCTGTGTTGATATCAACATACACAATGTGATATATATGAAACAATTCTTAATTTGTAGAAAGTCTCTTTGCAGTCTGTTTCCGAATAAAGAACACCATTGATCATACCATATGCTCGCTATATGAGTATAGATAACAAGAGAATCGGTAGAACAGATGGATGCTCCCCAACTGCAGACAAATTTTAAGTATGAAACATAACAAAGGACAATAACTCCTAAACTTTGTAAAAGACAGTGATGGTGCTTGTGCACTGCACTTCTCCTCATCAAGATCAATCTACCTATGAAGTTTCATGTTGATATCTATTACAGTACTTGTGTTATGCTCCGGACAATGTTCGGACGGACGGACAGACTTTTAGCAAAGACGGTTATGTATTGGTGTTACAAAGTTCTGTACTTTGTTTTAAAGTATTTCTGTTGAGAGTTTGGTGCAAAACTGCTATAACGTATTCACTAAAGTGAAGATGTTACAATAGTTTTGCACCAAACCTTTGCTATGATGCGATAATTTGTATAAAGGTTTGTTCAATTGGTTACACCATAGAGATTATTGAACAAGTTATTGTCAATGAGTTATTTGAAGAATAATTTGGTAAGGCATGCTTATCCTGAACTCTCAGTAGAGGAATGGAATAAGAACAAGGTAGTTGCATTTTGTGTAAAACATTTATTTGAAAAGTTCAGCAATTGATTGGGAAACACCAACATAACAAGTCTTCATGCATGAAAAATATTACTTGGACATTGAAAACAGAGAAGACCAGGATCAGCAATCATTCTAGAATAAGAACAGCATCCATCTTTGTTTAATCGTCAGCTTAGATTCCTTTATCGGGAGAAATAAAAGCACTGTGTACAACAGACATTACTTCAAAATGGTAGCATAATATCTGTTTGGTTAAAAACATACCTGCAAGAGCTTTCAATAAAATCAGGTGTAAATAAAAAAGTACCTAGATATAGTCTACTTTCAGTCCGAAGGACCGCTTAGCCGACTGTACATTTACTCCCCTGTTCATTGAGTCATTGGCCTACAATATTGAGCACTGCTAACATATGGCACAATCATGCAACTGCAGTACCAGCTAGTGACCCTCACAGGTAACCATTTTAACCCCTGGGTGGAGAGGAGGTGTGGGAGGGAGACCGTGAAAAGCGTCTCTGAAATTTCCGGGAGGGACTGGGATGTGAACCCCGGACCTCCGAATTGATAGTCAGGCGCGTTACCACTAGACTACCGCACACCATAAATGGAGTACAATAAAATGTAAACCTGCATTATAAACTGCCTACAAACTATATACGGAAAAAACGTCTTAAGTGGCCATCCATTTCTTAAATATTGGAGTCTCAAAAAGCAAATGGTTGCTTAACCCTTTCCTCCATAAATACGCATTTCTACGCCTCTGTAAAAATCACCTGCAGGAGCAAATGCTATATTTATCACAATGGTTTCAAACTACAAAATTCTAACAAAATTCCTTTTCTCTAGTTAATGCTCCTTTTGGATAGATTCATTCAAAGAGGTTGGGTCTAAAAATAGCCTATGGAGGAAAGGGTTAAGGCAGGGCAAAAATTATGCAAGAAGCTCCTACAAGAGTTTTATGCATTACTTTTTACCTGTATTAAGCTACCACCTACCTTACAGACCCATGATTATACCTCTTTTTGATGGCCACTTAAGACAGATTCTACTGTTATACAGTATTTAACTACAGTGCACATTGTGGATGATGTTCAACTATTCTTATGAAGATTGCCAATTTGATTTTATATCGAAAAATGCCCCTGTGATACAAAAAAACCATTTCGTCGATACTTACAAGTTTTTGTTGTACAACAAATTATTATCGGCCTATTTCAAAGTTACGAAACTCAAACACCACCCAAATAAATACTAAAACATCAGCAGATTACATCGGAGTCGTCAATATCAAACACATGAAAGTTTAGTCATCTTCAGCATTTTTACCAATATACATGTACTTCTTTTCGAGATATGTACTTTTTAGTAATTTTCAAAATGCATTGAAAGTAGAGATTATCACTTTAAATGATAGCCCCGAAACACACACACATGTATGCATCACCCCCCCCACACACACACACACACACACACACACACACACACACACACACACACACACACACACACACACACACACACATTCTGATTACTGTATGCCCCTAAAACCCTCTTTCTGAACAAACATAATACTTTAAAACAAGAGGGCCATGATGGCCCTGATATCGCTCACCAGACAAGCAGAGGAGATTTTCCAAGTTTTCACAATATGTTTCTATTGAAAACTGGCTACCCCTGGGGAGGGGCCAATTTATATAAATGTTGTAGAGGACCTGAACATGATGTTATGTGACAAATAAGAAAGCTGGGAACATTCCAGTTTCAGAGGAGAAGACGTTTAAACTTTTCACTAGGTTTCTATTGAAAACTGGGCACCCCTGGGGTGGGGCCAATTGACCCCTTGGACATCATTTATATAACCTGAAAATGATGCTATGTTCCAAATGAACTTTGTTCCAAAAGCTGAGAACATTTTAGTTTCAGAGGAGAAGATTTTCAAAGTTTTCAATATAAGTTTCTATAGAAAACTGGCCACCCTTGGGGCCGGGCCAATTTTGACCCCAGGGGCTTAATTTAACTTTTGTAGACGACCTGAACATGATGCTATGTGCCAAAATGAAAACTGAGCATCTTCAAGTTTCAGAGGAGAAGATTTTCAAATATTTCACAATATATTTATATTGAAAACTGACCATCCCTGGGGCGGGCCAATTTTGACCCCTGGGACATAATTTATATGACTTTTATAGAGGACCTGAACATGATGCTATGTTCATAATATGAAAGCTTAAAACATTCCAGTTTCAGAGGAGAAGATTTTCAAACTTTGCATTATATGTTTCTATTGAAAACTGGCCACCCCTGGGGCAGGGCCAACTTTGACCCCAGGGGCATAATTTATCAACTTTTATAGAGGACCTGAACATGATGCTATGTGCCAAAGATGAAAGCTGAGAACCCTGCAGACTCAGAGGAGAAGATTTTTAAAGGTTCACATTGTTGACGACGCACCACGACGGATGACAGACATAAGGTGATCATAAAAGCTCACCCTGAGCTCTTTGTTCTCTGGTGAGCTAAATAAGAGGGCCATGAGGCCCTAAAGCGCTCACCAGATATAACCCCAGGGGCGGGGCCATTTTTGACCACAAAAAATCATGTGTACACCCTTGGTAGAGAACCACAAGGCAAAGCTATATGCCATTAATTAAAGGTCTAAGTATTTTTCCCATGAAAAACTGATAAGCCCTGAGGCAGGGTCAAGTTTCGCCCAGTGGTCAGGGTCGTAAGTTAAACATTCTTGGCAGAGGACCACAAGCCACAGCTACATATTTGTAGAGGACCATTAGATCATGTTACATACCAAATATCAAAGGTCTAGGCCTTACAGTTTCAGCAGATTTTTAAAGAGTTTCCAATGAAAAACTGATAAGCCCTTGGGCGGGGCCATTTTTGGCCCAGTGTTCATAATTTGAACAATATTTGTAGAGGACCATAATATCATGCTACATACCAAATATCAAAGGTCTAGGCCTTACAGTTTCAGAGAAGAAGATTTTTAAAGATTTTCCTATGATAAACTGATTAGCCCTTGGGTGGGGCCATTTTTGGCCCGGGGGTCATATTTTGAACAATCTTTGTAGAGGACCATAATATCATGCTACATACCAAATATCAAAGGTCTAGGCCTTACAGTTTCAGAGAAGAAGATTTTTAAAGATTTTCCTATGAAAAACTGATTAGCCCTTGGGTGGGGCCATTTTTGGCTCGGGGGTCATAATTTGAACAATATTTGTAGAGGACCATAATATCATGCTACATACCAAATATCAAAGGTCTAGGCCTTACAGTTTCAGAGAAGAAGATTTTTAAAGATTTTCCTATGAAAAACTGATTAGCCCTTGGGCGGGGCCATTTTTGGCCCGGGGTCATAATTTGAACAACTTTAGTAGAGGACCATAAGATCATGCTACATACCAAATATCAAAGGTCTAGGCCTTACAGTTTCAGAGAAGAAGATTTTTAAAGATTTTCCTATGAAAAACTGATAAGCCCTTGGGCGGGGCCATTTTTGGCCCGGGGGTCATAATTTGAACAATCTTTGTAGAGGACCAAAAGATCATGCTACATACCAAATATCAATGGTCTAGGACATATGGTTTCAGAGAAGAAGATTTTTAAAGATTTTCATATATTACCATATATGGAAAAAATGACCACGCCCTCTGGCGGCCATGTTTTTTGCGGTATCAAAATTCTTTTAGCATCTTTTAAAGTCTATCAACTGAGAAACATTTTGGTGAAAACTATATTTAAATCGGACAAGTCATTCTGGAGAAGAAGATTTTTCTAGATATTGCGTACAGTTGCCATGGCAACAAGACCGATGGCCCCGCCCACTATCTTTTAACAATTTTTGAAGCACACACCCACAGTATGTATCTGACCAAGATTGGTTACAATTGGGCAGTCGGTTTCAGAGAAGAAGTCGTTTGAAATTGTTGACGGACAGACAGACAGACAGACAGACGGACGGATGGACGGACTGACAGACGGACAGACAGACAGACAGACAGACAGACAGACGGACGCCGGACGCCGGACACAGGGGTATCACAATAGCTCACCTTGAGCACTTTGTGCTCTGGTGAGCTAAAAAGACAAATGCAACAAACATACCTGAGTAATGAGATCTAGAATAAATGTTCTTGAAGCTCGTACATGTACTAGTAACTTCATGAGATTATGTAACAAAGTTTCAAGAAATCAGCCAAGGAGTTTGACAGATATGGATCAAACATGAAACAAGGACTTATGAACAGATGTATGGAATGACGAAAATATCTAACCTTTGACTTGACCTTGACATTCAGCTGGCAGTTCTTGGTGTTATTATTTCTTGCATGAATGTTGAATAGGGAAAGGGTTAATAGACTGTATAAATAATATACAACTCTGACCTTAAACCTGGCCTTGAGACTTTGACATTTACCTGACATTAATATAACATAATTTCTGCATAATGTCTTGATATAAGATGAATATTTTGTTAAAGTTTCACAAATATCAGCCAAGGGTCTTGGAAGATATGAATTGGACATGAAGTTAAGAACATGTCATAGAAATCTGAAAGTGGTGTACCATAGCCTATATAACCATTCTTCTCATGAATATTCATGTAAGAAATAATGAACTCATGAATATTTATTAGCTAAAGTTTTGTAATGGCATTATGAACACAGGATATTTTAGCCTTCACAAAAAGTATATAATCATATCAACCTATATTATTCCTACAGACGTTTGGGTCTACTCTGCTTGCAAAGGGCATTCACTCTTTGCACGCTAAGTAATTTTACGTCTGCATCAATTGTCGTCTGCTTCAATTCTTAAGATAAACTTTCTGTTATTTCTTTGCAAAAATGTGGTCAAGGTGACAAACAGTTTGGATCCTGATGAGACTCCGCATTTCGCCGCTAGCGTGCAGAGTTAAAAGGAGTCCCTATCAGGTACAGGAATAAATGTTGAAAAGATTACACCTACATGTACTGTTTACTTGGTGTGGAAGAAAGGCAAATCTTCGATACAAGCAGTTTGAATCCAGTATCATTATACAATCTGTTAAGATACTCAAACTGCATTTTTAAGATAAAATGAAGAAAAGTTATTTTAGTAATTAGACAATTACTTCAAGTGCAAAAAGTTAACACATTGAATGCTGAATATTCAAAGTGAAATTGCTCATTAACATATTCCCTTCTAGTGACGCATTTTGGCGCCTCTGTAAAAACCACATTTTGAAACCATTGTGATAAATAGAGCATTTGCTCCTACAGGTCTATTTATCACAATGGTTTCAAACTACAACATTCTAATTTTCCTTTTCTATAGTTAATGCTCCTTTTCGGTAGATTTTTTCAAAGAGGTTGGGTCTAAAAACAGTCTCGGAGGGAATGAGTTAACTATAGAGTCCCTTAAGAATAAAAGTCTTAACCATTTAATTCCATGAATATTCATATAAGAAATAATGATATCATGAATATTGATTAGACTATTTTCTATAAGGGTACTTAAGCATGGGAAAATTTGGCCATGGCAGAAAGTGTAGAATCAAACCTATATTATTTCATATGCAAACAGAGCAGACCCTGATCAGACAACTCAACAGGAGCCATCTGATCTGCATCTACTCTGTTTGCAAAAGCATAAAAAATCGTATTTATGGAGTAAAGGTTTAAATTTGCTGCAACATCTTGAATGACACAGAGTGCCAGACTACTAGATGCTCTGCTCTGTTTGCTTACAGACTTATATATAGAGCTGATTCTAGTTTCTGCCACGGTAAAAACAATACCTGCATTCAAATAACATTACAAAAATTCAGCTAAACAAATATATACAGTAATTGTTACTTACATGAATATTCATTAGATAAAGTGTAGCCGGGTAGAAATTGTGGTGAAACAGTTGATAGGCTTAGACTGTGTGGCTTGGTAACTCAGACGGTAGAGTGTTGGCATGGTAAGCCAAAGGCCCTAGGTTCGAGTCCAAGTCGAGTCACAACTTTTTCACAGTGAAAGGGATTAAATGTTATTAGCCATTGACAAACCATATAGTTTTTTTATCAACATTCCAAGAATCTTATTCAAGGCATTCTGCAGCTGTAGACACAATAACACTGGCCCAATGCTTGCTTGATTGCCAGTTTCTATCCAACAGCACATTTATTTTGCAAGCTCGTTTAGTTTTTTCCTCACTGCTCTAATTTCGTCTGGCGTGACTTTGCAGCAGCCCCCTACCCAGGATGCACCATTCTCTAACCATTGCTCTATATAGCCAGGCACACTATATTGGTTCTCTCCCTTTATCCAGCTAAAAATATACATTTAACATCATGATTCATAAAACATCTCTTCATTTACAGTAGAACTTGTCTTAATGCTTTAGTAATTTGTAACGCACACACTGTCACCTGTTTGACCCATTCTTCCATTTATAAGCTATTTTTAGACCCAACCTCTTTGAATGAATCTACCCAAAAGGAGCATTTACTAGAGAAAAGTAAAATTTTAAAATTTTGTAGTTTGAAACCATTGTGATAAATAGAGCATTTGCTCCTATAGGAGCAAATGCTCTATTTATCACAATGGTTTCAAGAAGTGACTATTACAGAGACGTAGAAAGGCATATTTATGGAGGAAAGGGTTAAGTGGTCATTCATTTATTGAACATAGGAGTCTTAAAAAGCAAGTGGTTGCTTAATGCAGGGCAAAAGTAATGCAAAAGCTCCTATAGGAGCTTATTGCATTACTTTTCCCTGCATTAAGCTACCACCTGCCTTATGGACCCATAATTAGACCTCTTTTTATGGCTGCTTAAGACATATTCTACTATATGCCAATACTATAACAATTCTCTACACTGAAAAGAAGTCTAATAATGGACTACCAGACTGCAACCCAGCCGTTCTCTTTTTACTCCCCTTTCTGTTCCGTATAATGATTTTGTGACCCTTTCCATTTCCGTAATTCCTTTCTTTTCACTTAACTCTATATTTCTTTAGTCTAGCTTGAGTATGTATTTTAGTCTTTCGAATATAGTAGTATTTATAATAATGTGACTGTTTGAAAAACACATGACCTCCATCGGGAGAGGATCTATATAAGCAAACTTTGCTTCTGATCCAATCCAATCTCTATAGTTAACTCATTTGCTTGTGATCCAATCTGATTTCTCAAAATGACTATGTTCAGTATTATACATGTATTCTTGTATGTATATAAGTATTTGGAAATAAAATGAGTTTAAACTAATAATGTAAGGCAGATGTCAGCTTGACCCTTTACTACAAGTATATCCATTTGAGAAATGATGACAAAATGAATATTAATCAGCTGATTTTTTAATCATAATGGTTTATACACTAAACATTCAGGCTATGGAAGAAACTGTAGCATCTAATCTATATTATAAGAATCCTGTACGCATATTCTGTTATTAATTCAGCTAATAAATAATCATGATGTCATTATTTCTTACATGAAATGTAATTGTGGTGTGCGGTGGTCTAGTGGTAACACGCTTGACTATCAGTCCGGATGTCCGGTGTTCAAATCCCGGTCCCTCCCGGAAATTTCAGAGACGCTTTTCCATGTCTCCCACCTGCACCTCCTCTCCACCCAGGGGTTAAAATGGGTACCTGTGAGGGTCACTCGCCGGTACTGTGGCTGCATGATTGTGCCATATGTTAGCAGTGCTCAGTATTGTAGGCCAATCACTCAATGACCAGGGGTGTAAATGTACAGTCGGCTGAGCGGTCATTCGGACTGAAAGTAGACTATAACTAGGTACTTTTTTTTTAAATAGAGGGTTAAAAGGCTCCCATGTTCTTCCAATAAGTGGTCATCACAGAGTGGCTCTACATTATATACTGTATACAAAAGAGCCACTATTAACACTTTTCCTGTTCTATGTTTATTCCAAATTTCAATACCTACTGAATATTCATGGCCAAAATAGTTATATTGAAATAAGACAGGTGGAACATTGTCTCCATTTTAGAAACTAAAGAAACAGTTCTATCAAATTCTATTAGCAAACAGAACAGACCCTGATCAGACAGCTCCTATAGAAGCTGTCTGAACTGGGTCTACTCTGTTTGCAAATGCATGAAAACACATTCATATGAGGGAAAGGGTTAAGTGGCCATCCAAGAGATTTAATCATGGGCCTGTAAGGCAGGTGGCAGCTTAATGCAGGTCAAAGATAATGCAGAAAGCTCCTATAGGAGCTTTTTGCATTACTTTTGCCCTTCATTAAAGGTCAAGTAAACAGATTGGGTTTTCGTCAAATTCTGATAGTATACAGTTAGTTAAACACCAAGCTGTAGAAAATTCTTACCGTTTTTATCTTGTTTTGATTTAAATCGAGTTTTTATTGTACCGCTAACCGTGCATTTTGAAAATAGATACATGATTATCTCCCTTGCGTCGTGACGTCACTTGTGTACATCCCAGTCAGGGACCTCATTGACAGGGAGGAATGTACACAGAAACTTAACCTTTTCCTTTAAATTAACGCCTCTGCAAACAAAGTAGATCCAGATCAGAGCATACAGGGACCGTCTAATTAGGGTTTGTTCTGTTTGCTTACAAAATTAGATAAAATCCAACTCCACAGTTTCTATAAATACCCAAATTATTTTCACACTTTTCCAGACATTATGTCCATGGATTAACCATAGAAAGTGACACTTTATCGAGTAGGGGAAACTATTTATGGGGTGTGATGTTTATTTTAGGTGTGAAATACAATGATACTTAATATTAAACACATGTGTTTTAATTTTGTTAATTTTAACCCTTCTCTTGCTGAATTTTAAAATACATTTCTCCTTCTTTACCCATGCCCTGTTGTAAAATTACATATATCTTCACTGTGTATACGTATTTCGGGGTACGGACAAAACCCCACCAGGACGTAACCCCACTAGGACGTAACCCCACAGGACAAAGGTAACTTCCCATTTCGTCTACTTCCCATTTCGTCTACTTCCCATTTCGTCTACTATTTTGGCTTTTGTTCCCATTTCGTCTACTCCTAATTTTACACCCTTTCCCATTTCGTCTACTGCTTATATTTTTCATGTCTACTGCCATGAACTTATATTTTTATGTCTTTGATCAATATTATATTATCTTCACAGCACGCAAAATTCATGCATTTGAGGACTTTTTAATATCAAGTTGTAATGTTTTGGTTGATCTTGACCCAAATTATTAATCTGGATCAAAACCCAAAACAGGGTTGTGTAGGAGTTTTAAGGTTTATCTTAGAAATTTTATGCAAGCAAAAATGCAATTTTAAAAAAACAAGAAACCACTTCAGCCAATCAAGGAAAATGATCATCATCTAAACTTTTGATCTGGGTCCAAACCCAACTGATGTAACTCATGGTAATGCTTAAGAAAACTGTGAAAACATGATTATGCAATGGCCCAACTGCTATAATTCATGGTAATTCTTACCCCATAGGACACGGTGTGCGGTAAAAATGCCACAGGTAAAAATGCCTTAGGTAAATATGCCATAGGTAAAAATGCCTTAGGTAAAAATGCCACAGGTAAAGTGGTAAAAATGCCTTAGGTAATAATGCCTTAGGTAAATATGCCATAGGTAAAAATGCCACAGTTAAAAAAAAAAATACATGTAACAAATATTTTTTAATTTATAAAAGGAAAAAATATATAATTCCTTTTATAAATTTAAAAATATTTGTTATTAAATAATGTTTTATATACCTCTGAAATTTTTTTAATAACAAATAGTTTTAAATTTATAAAAGGAAAACTGTATAATTTGAAAAAATATGTTGTAATATCATTTCATTATCAATTTTGGTTTTTTTTTTTTTTTTAAATAATTGTATGAAAAATCAGTTTTTTTTATTTTGGACTCAGACAAAATTTCCAAATATTTGTTATCAAATAATGTTTTTATATACCTCTGAAATTTTTTTTAATAACAAATATTTTTAAATTTATATAAAGAAAACTGTATAATTTGAAAAAATATGTTGTACTATCATTTCATAATCAATTTTGGTGGTGTCTTGGTCTAATTTTTTGTAAATAATTGTATGAAAATTATTTTTTTTATTTTGGACTCAGACAAAATTTCCAAATATTTGTTATTAAATAATGTTTTTATATACCTCTGGCATTTGAGGGAAGGTGTCTGGGTCAACTCTGTTTAAATAATTTTTCGGAAAAATCATAAGAAACAAGTAGGTAAGATTTCAACAGATCCTGATCAGACTGCTCCTATATAATCTGGGTCTACTATTATAACAATATTTTTTCAAAATATAGTTTCCTTTTATAAATTCAAAAATATTTGTTATTAATTTTTTTTTTTTATAACTGTGGCATTTTTTAACAGTTTAGACCCAGACACCACCCGTCAAATGCCAGAAAATAATAATAAATATTTTTAATTTTGAACATATTTAAATGGTTTTATATACTAAATTGATTATGAAATGATATTATAACATATTTTTTCAAATCATACAGTTTTCCTTTTATAAATTTAAAAATATGTTGTTGTTTTTTTAACTGTGGCATTTTTACCTATGGCATTTTTACCTAAGGCATTATTACCTAAGGCATTTTTACCACTTTACCTGTGGCATTTTTACCTAAGGCATTTTTACCTATGGCATATTTACCTAAGGCATTTTTACCTGTGGCATTTTTACCTACATTCTAGGACACAAACCCACACCCAAATGTGTCAAGGCGGACAAAACCCCACATGTTAACATAATTGGGTTATAAATCAATTTTTAGATAATTTGAAGAAGAAACACTCAATTAGAATATAAATTCAAAACAAGATCTTTACATTTTCAAATTTAAAGTTACAATCTGCAAATAAAAATAGAAGTTAAAGCATATTTAAAATTAGGTCAAAATTATGAATAAATAAAGAAGGCATTCATAGTTAAATGAGCTTTAGTTTACTAAATTGGCTTATAAATCAACTTCAAATTTAAAGTTACAATCTGCAAATAAAAATAGAAGTTAAAGCATATTTAAAATTAGGTCAAACTTATGAAAATTGTGAAAATGATTTGGGTCTACCCTGTTTGTAAGTTAAGAAAAGGATTCATTTAATTGTCGTTATATTATAATAGTTTATATGCAATGTGTGCTAATATTACATTATCCACATCTATTGAATCTATATTAAGTGTACCAATGCAAACATGGTTGATCCAGATCATAAAATTGTGAAAATGATTTGGGGTCTACCCTGTTTGTAAGTTAAGAAAAGGAATCAGTTAATTGTCGTTATATTATAATAGTTTATATGCAATGTGATCTAATATTATATTATCCACATCTATTGAATCTATATTAAGTGTACCAATGCAAACATGGTTGAGCCAGATCATAAAATTGTGAAAATGATTTGGGCTTACCCTGTTTGTTAGTTAAGAAAAGGAATTGGTTAATTTTGGTTATACCATGTATGCCTTTTTTGTATAGAATGTGGTTCACCTAATAAATATTCATTATTTGTCAGTGAGCAAATAGATTAGAACCTGATCAGATGGCTTTGTTTTAGAATCTGTATGATCTGGATCTATTCTGTTTGTAAAAAGATATAAAAATACCCCCCTTGTGATAATACAACTTATGCTTTTAGTGAAAATCAGGTTATTACCATATTACCATATGCTTAACAACATAGTTATTTATTACTTTTATTCAAATTGAAATTAAATATTTATACTTATTTCTTTTGTTGTATGTTTTATTCTCCCTTTCTATTGCTATGAAGTGCCATGTGTATATATAAATCCTTAATTAAATACATAATTTTTATTAAAGTGGGGTTTTGTCCATGTGGGGTATTGTCCTGCTGGGGTTTCGTCCTAGTGGGGTATTGTCCTGTGGGGTTACGTCCTAGTGGGGTTACGTCCTAGTGGGGTTTTGTCCTACACCCACGTATTTCGCTGTGCAATCACTGCTATGGAATGCACTTGTTGCACAATCAACTTGTAAATAGTGCAGACCCTGATGAGACAGCTCCTACAGGAGCTGTCTCATCTGGGTTTTCACTATTTACAGGTAGGTATATTGACGTGAATAGCAAGCGAAGAGTTATAACTTACTTTACCTGTCAGTGAATTTACACTATTCATAAACTATAATTTTAAAATAGGATGAGGTTAGGACCAAGACCATTAGCAAATAGTGTAGATTCAGATCAGAGGGACCATTTGGGTCCCGCCCATGAGTTGGGTCCAAACAACTTTTAGACAGAACCGGACAACTTTAGATGAATTTCGTATTTAGGCAAAGTGGGTTCAGATGAAATGGGACGTTCTCATTACTATGTATAAATGTACGTACTTTCGAAAAAGAAAGAAATTCCACCAAAATACAGAAAAATAGGAAATAATTTATTTATTTATTTTACTTTAATATTTGCAATACCATAATGATGCATTACTTTCACAAAATCGAGTAAAGGTTGAATACCAAAATATGTATTTTGTTGGGAAAATGAGAAAAAGGTGGATCTTGATAACAAATTGTTGTCAGTCTTGAAGAATTACTAATTTTTTTATTAATATGTTCATGTTTCTATAGCTTGTGAATTATGTTTAAATGACTGGACCCACTACAAATAAAAATGTCTATAAAAATATGGTGAACACATTAAAACTGTTACTACATTTTTTTTTATCATAATTTTACAGTATACTCGTATGTGCAATTTAATTATGGTTTGTAGGCAAACAACAGTAAACATAGCCATTAGAATTTCTCTATGAATGAATGTGTTAGATGGCCTTAGGCCATATTGTAGTATATTGTACTAAGCCATATTACACACGAATGCCCCATGCAGGGTCAATTGTCTCCAGATGTCAGTTATCATAGTGGCCGTTTATTAAATACCCACCAGGGGACAATGATTAGTACATGGCCATAAAACCCACATCCTGTATATTACGGTTCTAGGACATTAGCCCACCCGGACCACAGCCCACCCGGACATCAGCCCACCATTTCTCTAAGGGCGGACATTAGACCACTCGTGGTTTTGAGGGGGGCGGACATTAGCCCACTCGGTGTTTTGAGGAGGGCGGACATTAGCCCACTCGTGTTTTTTTGATGGGCGGACATTAGCCCACTCGGACAATAGACCACTCGCGCTGAATATTAACGAGGCGGACATCAGCCCACCCGGACATTACACCCCTCATCATTTGCTCACCTATTTCTGTATGTCTGTAAGGCCAAATGACTGTAAAAATAATATCTTCGACTTTAGGTCGGAGCAACATAACACACAAATTTTATTTTTCGGTATTGTTCGAACAAGTACGTTGAACTACAAGATAATGGTCCGAAATGTTACGGGTCAGGGGTAAAAAAATCCCAGACGACTGCAGATAAATCAAAACAATCTTAGAAGAAATATTGACCTTTATTTTAAAGAAGGTGTTAATATCTGACTCGGCGTGTTTGACTGAAACACTCGTCTACAGGTGTGATAATCCAATTAATTACATGTACGTGGTTGATAATCCAATAAGATGGGTATGCTGAGCTTTATCCTGATGTTTGTAAGTAATTAAAGGTAATTATCGGTTCGATAACTAAGATAATTAGGGGCCAAACATCCTCGGTCCGAAAGAGACTATTTTCTGTAACATAAAGAGCCAATCATGGGTAATTTCAACGACTTTCAACTAATTGGGAGTGTGAATAAACACACATTACAATCTCGAGGGGTCTAATGTCCGGGTGGGCTGATGTCCGGGTGGGCTGATGTCCGCCTCGTTAATATTCAGCGCGAGTGGTCTATTGTCCGAGTGGGCTAATGTCCGCCCATCAAAAAAACACGAGTGGGCTAATGTCCGCCCTCCTCAAAACACCGAGTGGGCTAATGTCCGCCCCCTCAAAAACACGAGTGGTCTAATGTCCGCCCTTAGAGAAATGGTGGGCTGATGTCCGGGTGGGCTGTGGTCCGGGTGGGCTAATGTCCGTTTACCGTATATTACGTATTGTTGCATTCTTTTATGTAGCTGTGGTAAAGTATCAAAAGAATCAATCATTGCGGCCATGGTGCCTCAAAGTTAGTTGGGCATTATGTAGGTAATAATCAGTAACACTATAAAACGCACCCAATGAACAATTCCGTAAATTACAGTAATCCAGAATGACTTTTTTCCTATGGATTTATGGTCAAAATTGTCCAAGTTCCAAAATTGCAAAAAGGATCATATTTTTGATAAACAATTTCCCTGATGAAAAATTATGCGTGAGTAAATTACTTCACGAATATAAACCCTTCATTCCACGTGCCTGTTTATGCCAATGCAAACATAGTAGACCCAGATCAAACGTATTGAAACAAATTTACAAACATAGTAGATCCAGATCAGAGAGCTTCTCTTGTAGCTCCCTGATCAGATTCTTGTCGATTTGCTTATGAAATAATATATCGGTAGGTCTGGTTGTACAATTACTGCCATAGCCTGTGCTCACATATCATTAACTCTCCATGAAATAATTATTTCTTACACAAATATTCATAAAGAAGATCTAAAGGCTTTTTCTTCACAATGTTAACTTAAACTTTTCAAATGGATCATTGGCTCTGACAGATCAATTAGGATTAGATCAACAAAATTTCATAAGCAAACAGAGCAGAACCTGATCAGACAGCTCTAACAGGAACTGTCCGATCTGGATCTACTCTATTTGCAAACGCGCGTGAAGCCGTTTATATAAGAAGAGAATGATTGGGAAATTGATTAAAAGCAAATTAGCTGTCTCCTGCCAACAGTGCTAAATCGTGTTTATTAATCAATAATCATTTTTTCTCTAAAGAATATTTATTAAAGATTTCATGACCTCATGAATATTCAGAATGTAGGTAAAAATGCCACAGGTAAAAATGCCTTAGGTAAATATGCCATAGGTAAAAATGCCTTAGGTAAAAATGCCACAGGTAAAGTGGTAAAAATGCCTTAGGTAATAATGCCTTAGGTAAAAATGCCATAGGTAAAAATGCCACAGTTAAAAAAAAAAAATAACATATTTTTAAATTTATAAAAGGAAAACTGTATAGTTTGAAAAAATGTTATAATATCATTTCATAATCAATTTTAGTATAAAAACCATTTAAATATGTTCAAAATTAAAAGTATTTATTATTATTTTCTGGCATTTGACGGGTGGTGTCTGGGTCTACTCTGTTTAAAAATGCCACAGTTATAAAAAAAAAAAATTAATAACAAATATTTTTGAATTTATAAAAGGAAAACTATATTTTGAAAAAAAAATGGTTATAATAGTAGACCCAGATTATATAGGAGCAGTCTGATCAGGATCTGCTCTGTTTGTTACTGGATTTTGATAGATATTGAAATCTTACCTACCTGTTTCTTATGATTTTTCCGATAAATTATTTAAACAGAGTTGACCCAGACACCTTCCCTCAAATGCCAGAGGTATATAAAAACATTATTTAATAACAAATATTTGGAAATTTTGTCTGAGTCCAAATAAAAAAATAATTTTCATACAATTATTTACAAAAAATTAGACCAAGACACCACCAAAATTGATTATGAAATGATAGTACAACATATTTTTTCAAATTATACAGTTTTCTTTATATAAATTTAAAAATACATGTATTTGTTATTATAAAAAATTTCAGAGGTATATAAAAACATTATTTGATAACAAATATTTGGAAATTTTGTCTGAGTCCAAAATAAAAAAAAGATTTTTCATACAATTATTTAAAAAAAAAAATAGACCAAAATTGATAATGAAATGATATTACAACATATTGTTTCAAATTATACAGTCTTCCTTTTATAAATTTAAAAATATTTGTTATTATTTTTTTTTTTTAACTGTGGCATTTTTACCTATGGCATATTTACCTAAGGCATTATTACCTAAGGCATTTTTACCACTTTACCTGTGGCATTTTTACCACACACCGAATATTCATTACAGGGATTAGAGACGCTAGACAACCCTGATCGAATCTAAAGAAATAAGTCTACGGATTAAGCAATTAGAGCAGACCCTGATCAGACAGTTCCTGCGTGATTTGGGTTAACGCTGTTAACAAAACATTTGTATAGAATAATTTTCCACGAAGAAAAAATCCATTAACCTACAGTGCTAGACCTAAGTCAGATTTATAACAGAATGTAGCATATCCTTTTTTATAATTGCTGACCCAAGTCATCGACTGCACTATTTTCTCTAGTATAAATTTCACTGAAAACAGCCATCGAGACAAAATGTAAGCTGACCCAATATAAATCACATCACGTTTTCTTGAATTTCTCGTCTTTTGGCAATTTAAATAATCCTATTTAATCTCTGTCGGACTCAGAGCTACACCCATAGGCAGGGATACACACATATGCAGCACAAATTACCATTTTAGCACTCAAAACGAAGCAGAAGTACATTATGTGCGATTCTTTTCTATACGATATCTAGTTCGACATTTATAGCGAATGTTCACAAGTGACGTCATCACAAGGGAGATAAGCGAGCGACCAAAATCAGCCAGTGCTTACTTATCGGTGATATATGACAGCTGCTATGTGCGATATGACTGTATTTTTTTGTGTTTTCGAAACTACGTCGTACAAGGTACCCATTTGTCAAATATTTACGAAAAAGTGTCCCACCTGTTTACTTGACCTTTAAGCAACCACCTGCATTTTAATACTCCTATGTTCAATAAATCAATAACCACTTAAGACAAATTATATCATATGACCCTTTCATTATTGAATATTCATGTTACAAATAATGACATCATGAATATTTATTAGCTGAATTTTTATAATGGAATATTTTTATAATGGCAAACACAGCAGACCCTGATCAGATGGCTCCTACAGGAGTCATCTTATCTGGGTCTACTCTGTTTGCAAAGGCATGCAAAAAAGCTATTAGATAAATTTGCAAACAGATGAGATACCTACATAATTAATGGATTCAATAAATTGGTATGTTTATGTTTCATTTTTATCTTTCTTTACTTTTGGCCCCCTACATTAGTGAATAGCCCACTATAAGAACGTCCATGGGCCAAAAGTCCGGCCTCGGAGTTCAAGCTGGATTGAACACTGATGACTGCTTGAATATTAATTAACTGGCATTTATAAAAGGTATTTATCAACATGGGAAGTTTTTACCATGACACAAACTGCAGAATAAGTTCTGTATTATTTCATCAGCAAACAGAGCAGACCCTCATGAGACAGCTCCTACCGGTGCTATCTGGTCTGAATCTATTCTGTTTATAATGAAATATGAAATGTGGAACATTGTAGCCATTTCAGAAACTAAAGAAAAAGATGGATTAAATTCCATTAGCAAACAGAGCAGACCCTGATCAGACGGCCCCTATAGGAGCCGTCTGATCTGGGTCTACTGTTTGCAAATGCGTGAAAATGCGTTTATATGAGGGAGATATTTAATCAGACTTCCTTACCCGACTCCTGCTATATAAGGTTCTCCACTATTTGGTTTGACTATCAGTGGTTTCTGAATGCCTTGATCTTTTAGGCACTGTAATAGTGGAGTGATGTATTGTGGGTAGGTGCAATTGATTCCAACAGCCACAACATTCTTGAATTGGTGTACAGCTTTAACTGCTTCTGCAATGGGTTCTTTGTGACAAGTCTGGGAACCATCCTGTATAGTAAACAATGTTAATGAAATGGTAACAGGGCAACAATGCAATGACAAGTCTGGGAAGTTGGGAACCATCCTGCAGCATAAGCAATGTGAATGAAATAGTAACTGGGCAACAGTGCAGGCACCTTATACATATCATAATACTGGGCGTTTAGTAAAGAGGACTTAACCTTTTCAATACCTACTGAATATTCATCAACAAAAAAGTTATAGTACAATATGGAAAGTGGAATATTGTAGCTTTTTAGAGAGTAGAGAAGCACATCTTAAAAATTTTATTAGCAAACAGAGCAGACCCTGATCAGACGGCTCCTAAAGGAGCCGTCTGATCTGTGTCTACTATGTTTGAAGATGCGTTTACATGAGGGGAAAGGGTTAAGTTAAAATATCTGGTTGACTTTTAACTTCATGAATATCAATTAACCCTTTACTCTATGAATATTTATGTAAGAAATAATGACATCATCAATAATATCAATTAGATTAGTTTTTCATTATGGCACATGAACATAGGATTGTTTTGCCCTGGCAGAACTGTAGACTCATATCAAAAACAAACAGAGCAGATCCTGATCAGATGGCTCCACCAGGAGCCATCTGATCTGGGTCTACTCTGTTTGCAAAGGTGTAAAATGGTGTATTTATGGAGTAAAAGGTTTACTGAACATTATTAAAATAGTGCCATGTGATAATGAGAGTATTTGCCCCTGTAAAAACTGCAGGATCACATCTATATTAATTCATATGCAAACATAGCAGACCATGATCAAATGGCTCCTACAGGAACGGTCTGATCTTGGTCTACTCTGTTTGCAAAGGCATAGAAATGTGTATATATGGAGTAAAGGATTAAAACCTCTCAGGTGTGCATACTGACAGCCTGAATTCAAATACTAACAAGTGCGAGACCAAAACTGTGCAGTGACTACAGTGATACTGCATAGTGCGCCTTGATATAACACACATTACAATGGTCAATCCAAAGCTTAAGAAATAATTCTCTAACTCTGGATACTTAACTCTTTATCTCATGAATATTTTTGTAAGAAATAATGACTTAATATCAATTACTATGTTATTGGTAATTTCTGCAGGTATGTAATTTTTGCAAAATATTGCGGTGTCATCAGACAGCATATATTAACCCTTTCCCTGTTCTATGTTTATTCCAAATTTCGATACCTACTGAATATTCATGGCCAAAATAGTTATAATGAAATATTGAAAGTGGAAAATTGTAGCCATTTTATAACTAAAGAAACAGACCTATCAAATTTCACTAGCAAAAAGAGCAGACCCTGATCAGACGGCTCCTATAGGAGCCGTCTGATCTGGGTCTACACTGTTTGCAAATGCGTGCAAAAAGCAAATGCGTGAAATAGCGTTTATATGTGAGAAAGGGTTAAAAGGTAACAGGTACACCATTTGATCCCATACTTAACCCTTTCCTTCATATAAGCACTTTTTTACACATTTGCAAACAGAGTAGACCTATAGGAGCCGTCTGATCAGAGTCTGCTCTGTTTGCTCATGATATTCATAATAATAGACAAGACTACAGTTCCTACCATAACCAATATCAAAAAAGCCTTGGTAGATATAACATTATAAAAATTCAGCTAATAAACATTCATAATGTCATTTTTTTCATGAATATGTAATAGGGAAAGGGTTAATCAATGGTATTAGTGACACTATTTTCACAAAATACACTCCTTATAACTGTAGCCTGGTAGAGATTGTTGTGAAATAAGTTGACAGGCTTTACTATGTGGCTTAGTAGCTCAGTCGTTAGAGTGTTGGCATGGTAAGCCAGAGGCCCTGGGTTCGAGTCCCAGTCAAGTCCCAATTTTTCACCATGTTATATTTGGCGCCCAATGTAAATAACCCACAGGGATAATTTGTAGAAGATAATTTGTAACAATAAGAAATGCGCAGAGTGTTCTTTGAGTAAGAATTCAGGACGAATTCTTGTGTAGAGGGGGTGTGTGTAGCCGGGTAAAGATTGTGGTGAAATAAATTGATAGGCTTTACTGTGTGGCTTGGTAGCTCAGTCGGTAGAGTGTTGGCATGGTAAGCCAGAGGCCCTGGGTTCGAGTCCCAGTTGTGTCACAACTTTTTCACCATGTTATACAACCTTTATTGCTTTCCACAACCCTTTTCAACACCAGTGTTGTAGGCCTTAAAATTCTAATTTTAAGATTTCATTGTAATCACCAAAAAGCGAAATAGTGCAGACACTGAATATGTGCACGCTATCGGCGAAACTGTAAATACCTATGAAAACAGTTTGGATCCAGATGAGATGCCGCATAATGCGGCGTCTCATCAGGATCCAAACTGTTTGTCATCTTTACCATAGTTTTGCAAAAAAATGAGAGAAAATTTATTTTAAGAATTGAAGCAGACGAGAATTGTTGCAGACGAGAAATTACTTAGCGTGCAAAGAGTTAGGAGGACGGGCCATTTGTATATCAGACTGCTTCTGATATATCATTTGCACTGGTTTTTATTCATTGGAAAAAACAACAACAGGTCTAAATATCATTACAAACATTTATAGTTTTGACAATAAAATGAGAAATTTAAGCAAATAGCGTAGACCCTGATCAAACGTACTGTAGGAGTAGTTTGATCAATGTCTACACAATTTGCTACTACATGTATGTCGGTCTTATTTACTATTATCAAACTGACACCATACTAAATTATTCATCTTAACCCTATACCTGTTCAATATTCAGGTAAGAAATAATGACATATAATATGGAGATTTATTAGCTAAATTTTTACAATGTACACTTTTCAAGGGAATTTTTTGCTTTGACAAAAACTGTAGAGTCTGATCTTTACTTTGTCAAAAGCAAACAGAACAGATCCTGATCAGATGACTACTATAGGAGCTGTCTGATCTGGGTCTACTCTGTTTGCAAATGTGTGAAAGTGTGATTCATAGCGTGTTTCTATGAAGAAAAGTTTAGATACTAGTGGAGATTATTTAAAATAAATACAGTACCATCTCTTTTCTACTTACTGGACATGAATATGTCACATAGGCTTTGGCATCTGGGAAATCCCTCTCCAGCATCTGAACAACAGCTACTGCCTCTTTCCATGAAGGTATTGTTTCAACAGCGAGCAGATCTGCTCCAGCCTCCAGCAGGGCTTTCACCCGTGGCCTGTGCCATTCTTGTAATTCCTACAAAATGCAGAAATATTCACTAGATTATGACTTGAAACAGTAATACTTTGTTGAAAACAAATACAGAAACAACACAGAAAAGATCTTCTCGAAAATACTTGAAATGTGATTCACCTACATCTGTGACTAGGGCTGCAGAGTGATATAGGCCCGCCACCTTGATATAGGCCCGAGGGCCCGGATGACGTCAAAATGACGGTTTTACAAGTTTCGAAAAATGGGCGTTGGAACTAGCAGCTAGAATTTACTTTACCGGTATGTGTACTGTGCATGTGCAGAAATCTGGATCGATTCAAGCAAGGATTGTCTTTGTAAAAGTGAGAGTTTGGAAATTGGGGCTAATCGGTATGTGTACTAGCACTTTGACAACATTTACAGCATCGGAGCAGAATAAGACCTTCGCCTCGTATCGGGGTTCTGTTGCTATAGATTTAGAACAATTATCTTGGCAGCTGGCATATATCGGTTATAGGCCTGTCGCTAGGTCGGTATATGCCCGCTCGGACAATATGACTGAAATTTTTGACTTTTGACTGATATAGCACCATTTTGAGTGTAAAAACGTTACAATTCATAGTAACAAATGTAATAAGACTAATTATGTGGTCAATTACAAGGACTGTAACTCTGCAGTAACTGAGTGTATGACATAACCATACCATACCATAAATGTATAGGTTCACAAAACTAATCAACAGGCAGGTAAAAGTATAACAAACTCTTCAGCTGCACTGTAAAATATATGTTAATCCTTTAACACATAGAAATGCATATTCACAACATTGCATACAGAGATCACGATCATACAGGTCCTGTAGGAACTAACCAGGGTCTTCCCTGTCTGCTTATGAAATAATACAGATATGAACCTACAGTTTCTAAATTTCTAAAATATTTTCTTGTTTATAATGTCACTAAAAACAATCAGTTAATTAATATTCCTATATTTTTTCTTAATTACTACTCATCAAGTACAGGGTTAATTGTCCAGTTCTGACCATACAGTGGGTCACAACATCCTCTATGTCAAATACTAAGATGTGACACAAACAAAGTGTCAAATTGTTGATGAAGGACGACGAATGACTAACTACACAAGACGCACACCGACACACAACGGACAGCAGGCTATTACAAAAGCTCACCCTGAGCACTTAGTGCTCTGGTGAGCTAAAATACAGATGGTCTACCTCAGCTGACATTGAATCAACATAGGTTCCTGTGTATTCAGACCCATCACATAACACTGCCCCATAGGCCCCGACAGAGCCAGCAACTTTAGCCATAGGAGTCCCTGAAATCACAAGAGGATGTAATGCACATGTCAACATTTACCATTTCCCTCATATTGATGCCTTTTGACGCCTCTGTAAAAGTCTTTTTTTAAAACCATTGTGATAAAAAGAGCATTTGCTCCATAGGAGCAAATGCTCTATTTATCACAAAGATTTCAAGATTACACAGTTCTAAAATGCTACTGTTTTCTAGTACATGCTCCTTTTCAGCAGATTTATTCAAAGAGGTTTGGTCTAAATATAGCATATGAGGAAATTCGTTAAAATGCCATCAAAGCCATGAATAAAAGGGCTTAATTCAAGAACTAATATGGTCTTTTCCGTACCAAAATCTATGCTGCTGCCACTCTTTAGAATATTCAAAAGAGTGGTCACAACATAGACAAATATCAAAACTATCCTTAACCCTTTCCTTCATAGAAACATTTTCACGTCTTTGCAAACAGATTGGACAAAGATCAGACAGCTCAAGTAGGAGCTATCTGAATGAGGTCTGCTCTGTTTGCTTATGGAATTATAATAGATCTGACTACAGTTTCTACCAATACCAAAACATCCTGTGCACATATGCCATTATAAAAATTAAGCTAACAGATATTCATGATGCCGTTATTTCTTACATAAATATTTTAACAGAGGAAGGGTTAACCCATTCCCTCATATTGATGACGTCTTTTGACGACTCTGTAAAAGTCACTTTGTGAAACCATTGTGTTAAGTAGAGCATTTGCTCCTATAGGAGAACATGCTCTATTTATCACAATGGTTTCAAACTAAAGATTTCTAAAATTTTCCTTTTCTCTAAGTTAATGCTTCTTTTCGGTAGATTTGTTATCTTAAAATAGCCTATGAGGTAATGGGTTAAAATGCAAACAGAGCCATCAATAAAAAGAGCTTAATTCAAGTACTAGAATTATCATTTCGTCGCCAAACTCTATGTTGCTGCCACTCTTGAAGAGCTTGGTGGAGAAGTATCACAATGAAGACTGACATTTACCCTTTAATACATAAATACGCATATCTACTCCTTTGCAAACAGAGAAGACCCAGATCAGACAGCTCCTACAGAAACCCACTAATTAGTGTCTGCTCTGTTTGCTGACAGTTTCTGCCATAGTCAAAAGTTCCTGTGTCCCATGTGCTATTATAACAATTAAACTACTTAATATTCATGATGTCATTATTTGTTACATGAATATTCATTAGGCACAAGATCAAGCTACAACATGTCTTAGAAACATGTATTTTGGTAACCAGTGTCGAGAGGTTACCTTTCTCTTCATGTACTTCTTTACACGCCCGTTTCGCTAGTTCTACACTCTTTGCTATCAAGGCCAATGCCTCCTGTTCGGTGAAGTTGTATTGTTGTACAAAGCCTTGGATAGATGCCTGATAACTGACAGTTACAACTAGGTCAGCTCCTGCCTCTACAAAACTGGTAAAAAAAAAAGGTTATACCATTTACACAGGGAATATTTATCCCTTTACTCCATGAATATTCATGCAAGAAATAATGGCATCATGAATATTAATAATCTGATTTTTTATCACATTGAACAAAAAAAGTTTTATCATGACAGTAGAAGCTGTATAATCAGATCTATATTTATATCATAAGCAAACAGAGCAGACACAGATCAGTGAGCTTCTATAGAAGCCATCTGATCTGGGTCTACTCTGTTTGTAAAGGCTTAGACTGGTATATTTATGGAGTAAAGGATGTAAGAAATAATGACATCATGAATATTAATTAGATTACTTCTAATAGAATAGCAGAATATTTGGCCATGGAAGAAATTGTAAAATCAGATCTATATTATTTCTTAACCCTTTACTTCATATAAATGTGTTTTCACACATTTGCAAACAGAGTAGACCCAGATCAGATGGCTCCCATAGGAGCCGTCAGTGGCCGTCTGATCAGGGTCTGCTCTGTTTGCTAATGGAATTTGATAGATCTGTTTCTTTACTTTCTAAAATGGCTACAATGATACACATACCTTCCATATTTCATTATAACTGTTTTGTCCATGAATATTCTGTAGGTATTGAAAATTTGGAATATTTACAGAAGAGGGAAAGGGTTGGTACAATGGTATGTCTTATCTGGGTCTACATTGTGTCTCATTTTGGAAGCAAATAATTAGAATACAGTAAAACCCCTCTAAAATGGATTTGTTTCTCTTTTATTAAACAAGAATTTAGGTCTTTTTAGGTAAATGATTGCTTAATGAGGAGCGAAAGTCAAGCAGAAAGCTCCAAAAGTAGCTTTCCGCATTACTTTTATGACTTTTATCATGCATTAAGCTATCACCTGTATTTAGCTACCACCTATATTAAACCTAATCTCTCATATTGATGCCTTTTGATGCCTCTGTGAAAGTCACTTTTTGAAACCATTGTAATAAACAGAGCATTTGCTCCATAGAGGCAAATGATCTTTTATCACAATGGTTTCAAAACTACACAATTCTAAAGTTTTCCTTTACTCTAGTAAATGCTCCTGTTCAGTATTCAAATAGGTTGGGTCTAAAAATAGCCTAGCCCTACGAGGTAATTGGGAAAGACCTGTACCACCACTAATTTGTTCCTCCTGTTTAGAGGAACTTTTAGTTTTTTACTGTACCTTTACTGTTTTTTACTTTACTTTTTTCGAATTGAGCATATCTGTTATATAACATAAAATGGGCCTACGGTTTAGACAGAATATGTTCAGGCCTACGGTTTAGACAGAATATGTTCAGGCCTACGGTTTAGACAGAATATGTTCACAGAATATGAAAAATAAATATGACCAAAGACCTATGATAACACATGTGTTATCATAGGTCTTTGATATGACCAATAACAAATGTGTATAATATAATTGACATAAAGTATTTGGAATACAGTTTGCTACTTTGAACACATTTAGATATATCCCAGTCATAATCCAAATACTTACTTTTTATGGGCTTTCTTCACGGAGTCAGGTGCCGTGTGTAATAACATAGCCGACCAAAGTGGCTGTGACCCCTGTTAATAAGAAAGCAAAAGCGAAAGTAAAAAAATCTATTTGGAACGCCTCAGCACTCATCCATTTGGGAATTCTATTTATAATTGTAGCCCAGGTTGATCATTACAACGTATGTGCTACGTTAGCAATCACAAAATGCATTGTGAGAGGTTACGGTATTAATTCAATACCTGGTACGGTTGGATTTCTCCATGACCAAGCCTGATAAGCTCGGTAGATGTCCCTCCGTCAAGCAAAGTTGCAAACGCCATCACTGTGGAAGGGAGGTAATTTGTAATTGGTAAGGACTAAGCCCCGGACCAATACTACTACCGTACTCCGTGGTATATTGCATGCTCATGTCAGAACTAATGACACCATGTTATATAAACACACGAAGTTTTGGCCATAGTAGATACTGTAGAATTATATCAATATTATTTTCTTACAAACAGAGTAGATCCTGATCAAATGGCTTCCACAGGTGTCGTCTAATCTAGGTCTACCGTATTGGTCAAAATGTTGTGAAAAGGCGTGTCTATAGAACAAGGGTAACTAAAAGAGACAAAGGCGAGCAGGGACTTCTAATCAGGCTCTGCAATGTTTACCTTACAGAAATCCTTTTAACCATATAAACGCCTTTTGATGCAACTGCAAACTGTGCAGATCCTATAGGAGCCGTCTGATCAGGTTCTGCCCTGTTTGCTAATAAAATTTGATAGATCTGTTTCTTTAGTTTCTAAATGACTACAGTGTTCTACCTTCCATACGTCAGTATATCTATTTTGTCCATGATTATTCAATATTTCAGGTATGGACATTTGAAATAAAAACGAGAGTAAGGTCTTGAATCGCAGTAGAAGGGCTAGAATTTGCCTGATGCTTATCTTTCACAGTTTACCAATTTCATACAAGGAATCCCCCGAGGGGAGTGGTACAGTGGCTCATGTTTATTTGAAAAGACAACTTCAGAGATTTTTTTCCAGCATTGCCTGCTTGTCATGACCTAACTGGCATTTACAAACAGCTTGGATCAAGATGAGACAGAGTAACTTCAAGTGTCTCGTCAGGATACATTAATTGTACACATCAACATGTTTTCACGCATTTGCAAACAGAGTAGACCAAGATCAGATGACTCCTGTAGGAGCTGTCTGATCAGGGTTTTCTCTGTTTGCTTATGATTTAATATAGATCTTATTCTACAGTTTCTGCCTGGGCCAAAACATCCTGTGTATATGTATCATTATAAAAAATCAGGTAATAAATGTTCATGATGTCATTATTTCTTACATGAATATTACACAGGGAAAAATAAAAAAAAATATTAGGGAAAGGGTTACATGAAAATTAATCCGTCCAAAATACATGCTGGACGTGTTCACTAGGAATAACAGAATAAAGTGAACTAATGGTGTATCAAGTCGTAGCAGTCCTGGTCGTATGATGAAAAGTAGAGTTATGCTCTACCTTACGAAAGAATATACAAAAAAACTGTAGTTAAATATATGGTGACGAAACGACTAGCCTACTGAAAGTTGCATTCAGTTTAACACTTGAACTCATGTAAGAAATAACATCAAGACTATTTATTCGCTGACTTTTTAAAAAGTATATTAACACGTGATAGTTTGGACATAGCAGAAACTGTATCGAATGATCTACGTATGTAATTTCACAAGCAAACAGAGTATACCTTTATCAGACATCACCTATAGGAGTCGCCTGATCTTGGTCTACTCTGTTTACAAAGGCATCATTAAAGACAAATGGTAAATATCGATTAGATCAGGCGGTGTCCCTTATCACTGTGATCCTTATCCTGCTCTTTGTCCTTTCCATCGTCCTATTCATCGTACTGTTCCTCACCCTGTTCTTTGTCCTGTTCCACGTCCTGTTTACCGTGCAGTCCCCTGTCCCGTTCCTCATCTTTTTCTTTATCATATTCAACGCCCAAGCTGTTCCTTGTCATGTGTCCCTCTGTTCCTCGCCATGTCCGTCATCCTGTACCTAGTCATCTCGTTCTTTGTCATATTCCTCCAGGGGCGTGCCTGGGCATATGCATTTACGCACGTGCGTACAAGTGCTTGAACAAATCGAAACTTAACAATGCTGAAACGGTCTTAAAATGTTGATACCTCACGTTGGTAAGATCCCCGAGATTTCACTCAAATGTCCAGAATTTAGAGTTATGTGATTTTAAAAGCTTTGAAGTTTAGATAAAGGATAAATATATAATGTTGTTCGTTAAATTTACCAGTTCAACACACACAGCAGAGGTCTAATCCTTTAATAACTATTCCATCACTGCTTACAGTAGTCCAACATGGCTTATTGGTGTCTTTTGAAAAATGTCCCCCTTCCTTGTGGCCATAATTTTTCAATTGACAGCTCAAATAAGGGCTACCTAAGCGACACTCCAAGATAATTATATTGAAATCTTAGTGTTCAGTGATTTCACAGAAAAAATATTTTGAAATTTCCACTTTAGTCATGGACAGTTAGCCATGCCACTAGCGACCAAGTGTGTAAAACGTATAACAATGGTTTAAAAAAGAAAGATAGAGGGTCACGCATACAAAAATCTGACCACTGGTTTCAGAGTATATATAGAATGTTCTGTAACATTTCACTACATTAGTAGCCATATTTATAAAGGCAATTACCTATGCCACTGGCATCAACATTTGTGAACGAATCCCAACGGCTTTGGATATTTTGGTAGAGGGTAGCCTTAACATTTCAGTAAGCTTTTTCAAGATTAAAACATTCTACTATTGCCATTTAAAGAAAGTAAGTCTATCCCTGGTGGCCATACTTTTAACAAATCAAATAGTCTGAACAAAGTTGGTAAAGGATCGACTTAAGATAATTCTGTCAAATTAGTGAATTACAGCGAAATCGGCAAAGCGAACATTTTCTTCTGCTGGTTGTCAGGGCAACAGGAGTTCTGCACGAATTTCTATGTTTCTAACAAAACATTGAAAGAGCCCTCACAATGACTGCTTCTGTGAACTTCTGTCACGGTTGACCCAGGTATTTTAGAAGTAGTGTCGTTTAAGTTTATTGTTGATGACGGACAATGCATGCCGACGGTTATATAAAACACTATCAAACTAGTTCACATTGAGTGCATGCATATTTTAGCTAAAGCAGTTGAAATAAATGATATGCAGCACGTGTAGCTCTTTCGGCATTTTCAGTGATTAGCATTCGAATTAAATGGTTGTAGAAAGACACTTTGACGTATGTGTTAAATAAGACGTTGGTCAAGTTTCGAGTAGGTTAAACGTTACACAAAGGCTAAAGATTAAACAAAAAAGCCCTCATATATAACAATGCCAATACTGGTGGTGCTTTCTATATACCAGTCGTTTTCGCAATGCACATGTCCTTATTTAAAGTCGTCGCTATACTTTGCACCATTTAAGATCTACGAATTGGAGCTAGAGCAAAGACATGCATTTAATTAAAATCCTAATGTGTGCATCATAACATGTATTGATTCTCTTCCATTCAATTACATTCCCGTCTAATACGTCTGTTTTGTTGATGTTGGATTAGTTGTAATTAAACCCTTGTCGGTCTTGGGATAGTGTAATTACTATTTAAATGTGTGTGTATATATATATACGCCTATTTGAGCTAAATAAACTGAAATATTAAGGACCCGGTTTCTGTCATGTTTTGTTATCTCAATATTCTTCTGTTACTCACAAAAAATAACTTTGGACATTGCAACCAGTTATGTACACGTTAGATAGTATATGATGATCTAGCCAGTATATTTGCCGAAATACCTTCACGATTCTAGAAACAATTATTCCTGGGAGAGGATGGGTCCATGCCTAATTAAACCTTTCCTAGCATTGGTGCGTATCCAATAATTAGGACCAGACACGCCTCTGTCCTCGATAGGTTCCCTGTTCCGTGCCATGCTCCGTGTCCTGCTCCTCGCCCCGTTCCCTATTCCTTGCCATGTTCCTTGTCCTGTTCCTCGACCAGTTCCCTATTCCTAGCCATGTTCCTTGTCCTGATCCTCGTCCCAATCGTGGTTTAGGTTCCGATATCCGTCATGCAACGGCGCTATAGAACATTATGTAGGAAAACAGAGAGAGACTGGAGAGACGGATGGAGAGATAGAGAGAGAGGGGGTAGACAGAGACAGACAGACATAGACAGGAAGAGGGAAAACAGAGACACACAGAGAGACAGAGAGAGACACACAGAGAGAAAAAGACAGACAGAGACATATACAGAGAGACAGACAGACAGTGACAGACAGAGACAGACATAGATAGAGAGACAGAGGGAGACACATACGGACATATGGATAGACAGACAGATTGACAGGGACAGTGACATCGAAACAGACACAGACACACAGACAGAGGGAGGGACAGGATAGGAAGATGGGGAGAAATACGGGGAGAGAGAATAGGGGCAAGGTGATATAATGAGAACATGGATAGCCAGTGAGAGAGAGAGAGAGGAAAGAGGGACAAAAAAGAGAGAAAGACAAACTTTGATTGAGAGAGACACAGACAGAGAGATATAGAGATAGAGAGAAAGAGAGAGAGCGATTGGGTGAGATAGAGGGAGAAAGAAGAGAGACATAAGAGAGAGAAGGGAAAGACATGGGAGAGATAGAGAACGAAAGAGAGGGAAAGAGTGTGTGAAAAGAGAGAGAAGGAGGCGGGTGTTTGGGGGGGGGGGGGGGGAGGGGGCAGGGAGATAAAAATGACAGAGAGTTTAATCGGTGTAAGAAGTACTTTATAGTTGTCTTTTAATACGAGAATCAGTATGAATCAGTATGCTTAACTGACTCCGTATAATATCAAATCTAAATCTAATAAAAATTAAATATATTATCAGATTCTGGCCTTTTATAACTTTTTTTTGCAATTAGAAATACACCAATCACAAATGTTATGCATTATATTACAATTACATGTTAGCCCATAAGCACTATGGGACAAAATGATCATCAAACTACATTTACATGTATTTTAGTTTTAACCATTTACTCCATGGATACCGGTATGCTTTTCTACGCCTTTGCAAACAGAGTAGACCCATACCAGACGGCTCCTATAGAAGCCGTCTGATCAGAGTCTGCCCTGTTTGCCTTATGATATTAAATAGATCTGATTCTATAGTTTCTGCCATGGCCAAAATTTCCCGTGTCCATATGCTATTACATTTATAACAATTAATCTAATTAATATTCATGATTTCATTATTTCTCACATGAAAATTCATGGAGTAAATTGTTAAACGCCCAGCATTGTTAACCTTGTGAACGTCTCAGATTTATTATTATGCGTAAAGAGAATTTAACATTTATAAGAGAGCTATGCCATATGAAAATACATTTTTACAGTAAAACCTCTCTATAACGGCAACTAAATTACATCAAGTATTTTGTGTTAAAGGCAGGTGGCTGCTTAAAGCAAGGTGAAAGTAAAAAAGGAGCGTTCTGTTTTACTTTCACCTTGCTTCAAGCAGCCACCTGCCCTAAATACAATTTAGTGGCCTTTACAGAGAGGTTTTTACTGTACTATAAAATATGCATAAATGTTATGTAGTCACACGTGAGCTAGATAAACCGGTGACATTTTTACTCTTTTGGCGCAAAATAATTTTCGTCTGCAAATAATCTCGTTTGCGTTACGTTTCAAAGTTGATTTTTCTTTCAATTTCTTCTCTAACACATAAGTGGTGTGTTGCATCCTGATGAGACGCCGAGTTACCGAGTTACGCGGCATCTCATCTGGGTCCAAACTACAGTTGAACTTCGATATCTCGAACTCCAAGGGACTATACAAATTAGTTCTAGATAACAGAAGTTCGAGTTATCGGATTTCTAATCTGGACAATTTCTCTAGTTGACAGCTTCATGCAGGTCTAAAGTAATGCTGAACGCTACTACATTAAGCTGTCACATGTGTTTCAACTTTCTAGATATCTGTAGCAATTCTGTATTGAATGTTTTAGAAGGACCTGGCTTTTAGTTCGAGTTATCATGATGTTCGAGTTATCCGAGTTCGAGATATCAAAGTTCAACTGTACATGTATTTACAAAGGTACTGATATATTCGCCAATTGCAGGAAGCCCTGTGTATCGACAGTGAATATCAAAACAAAGGAACACCAAACAAACTTTAAATATACAGTAGAACCCCTCTAATGCGACCACTTAATGAATAAAAATGGGTGTCTTTATAAACATGTGATTGCTTAATCCAGGACAAAACTAATGCAGAAGGTTCCTCTATCTCTAGGAACTTTCTCCATTACTTGTGTCCTGCATTAAGCTACCACCTGCTTCTACCACCCAGAATTCTAGCTCTTTTAGGTGGTCGCATTAGCGGGGGTTTACTGTATATAGATGTATATAGTGCAAGATATACATGTATGCATCGCTTAATTAATATATTCATGAACACACATATAGGTTAAACTTAACTTCATGAATATACATTTGAACTTCGATATCTCGAACTTCAAGGGACCATACAAATTAGTTCGAGATAACAGAAGTTCGAGTTATCCTATTTCTGATCTGGACAATTTCTTAAGTTCACAGCTAATGCAGGTCTAAAGTAATGCTGAAAGCTCCTGTGGGAGCTTTCATCATTACTTTAGTCCTGCATTAAGCCGTCACGCGTGTTTCTAGATATGTGTGGTAATACATTTTAGAGCATTTCTGTATATTGTACGGTTTGGAAGGACTGAACTTTAAGTTCGAGTTATCTCGAAGTTCGGGTTATCCGAGTTAGAGATATCAAAGTTCAACTTTACATGTAAGAAATATAAACATCATGAATATTAATATTAATTACATACTTCTTCTGATATATACGAACACACATGCCTTATTGGCCATGGCAGAAACTGTAGATCCAGATGCAGTCTATATGACTATTAGGCCTATTATGCAGTAAACAAACATAGCACACCCTGGTCAGACGGCCTCTTCTAGGAGCCGTCTGATCTGGTTATAATCTGTTTGTAAAAATGCCGGAAGGCGTAGCTGCCATGTAATGGGTTTAGCTGTATGAACCGTCTAATCTGGACCTACTCTGTTTGCAAATGCACCAGAGAGCGTAGCTGCCATGTAAGGAAACTAAGGTATTTATGGATTAAAGAGTTAAAGGTTTATGGTTTGTAGAAAATTAGTGGTGTTTTAATAAAAGTTTGCTGTTAGATATGTTTACATTAGGCCTACTGGTAAGTGTATGTTTACATTAGGCCTACTGGTAAGTGTAATTTATATTAATTCGTGTCAATCGGTTGCTCCACGACATAGTCTAGATATATTTACGCATTTTAGAATACATACAGCGGAAGGTATCTGCAGGATGGTCAACCAGACTGAATGAGATCTTCATATCGCATATCTATAACTGATTATAATAATAAATTTCAACAAAATTACCATTCTGAAACCGGTCGCGTTGCTTTCTCCTCGGAGACAGACTGATCAGTATCAGAGTTCTCCGACACATTATCCAGGTCATCAGGGAAGCCATTTGATGAAAATGTTGTTGGTTCAAACGAGTACGGCGATACAATATTTTCGGTAGAATCTGAGTCGAAGATATCCTCCAAATCACTCATATTCAACCTCCATGATTGCGTTCTAGCTCAATTGTAAAATGGCGGAGTGTCACAAGTGACGTGACGCAAGGGAGATAATCATGTATCGATTTTCAAAATGTACGGTTCGCGGTACAATTGAAACTCGATTTAAATCAAAACTAGATAAAAACGGTAAGAATTTTTTAAAGATTAGTGTTTAACTAACTGTATACTATCAGAATTTGACGAAATCCCAATATGTTTACTTGACCTTTAAGCTGTATGAATCTCTCACCCCGATGCATTTATTTACAAAGTGTTAAGCCACAAGCGTAAACTGATCTGGGTCTAGCCCGTTAGCATATGAAGTAATGGGTTACCGATATATGAATTCCATGAGCGTGACATTTGAATATACATGTATACACAGTAAAATCCATCTAAACCGGACTTCTAGTAGAGAAGAATTTAAATACAAATAGGCAGGTGGCTGCTTAATGCAGGGTAAAAGTAATCCACAAAGCTCCTAGAGAAGCTGTCTGCATGACTTTCGCCCTGCATTAAGCTGCCACCTGTCTCCAAGACAGATATTTATACTAAATTTAACCGTTTCCCGCATAGGTTATTTTTAGATCCAACCTCTTTGATTCAATCTACCAAAAAAGGAGCATTTACCAGAAAAGATTTTTTTCAGAATTTTTTAGTTTTGAAACCATTGTGATAAATAGAGCATTTGCTCCACAGGAGCAAATACTCTATTTATCACAATGGTTTCACAAAATGACTTTTACAGAAGCGTCAAAAGACGTCAGTATTAGGGAATGGGTTAACACCTGGTTTAGACGGGTTCTACTGCAGTCCATTGTAAACAACCAATAACCAGATCGCCTGATATCGATATTTATCATTTGATGGGAAACACCGCTGTCAGATGCTCTTTGAAAACTGGTCCTAATATAGAGCATTGGACCAATATCCCGCTGTGTGCAAAAACAGTGTCTGCTCATATTTGGATTGAGTGCAATTTTGACAACTTCCGATAAGTACTGCTCAAATGCTGCATAATTATGCTGGGGTTGTTTGCAGTTTGCGTGAAATTTTGTATTGGAAGCTTGTTAAGTGCATGTAGTTATCTGATAGTACATTCGGCATTTTGATGGTCACTTTCCAACAGCTTGTCGACTTGATATACATGTAGAACGGCGGTGGATAAGTAGACTGTCCACTGTAGTCCACTGATAGACAGCTGTTATTGCATTGGTAAATGCATACTACATGTGTCTCTTGAAACAAACAACACAGAAGCAAACAATTACGCAGACGTTTAAGAGCTATTACCTCAGTATATACTCCGAATATAGGGAAAACTTCGGTTGTTCTAGTCACTGATGACTCAATATCTTATAGCAAAATGTTCCCACTATTTTAAGACAGACTGGTTCTGCGTCCGTGTACAACAAATTGCGAAAAACAGATAGCATATGGATAAGTTGCAAACGCGGGGAATATGAAGTTAGCTTCTGAAACACGTCTTTCCCAAAGGCGTGGTAAATGTTTTTTCGATAATGTATGTCTTGCACTTTGTGTGCGCTCACAGTATAAAGCAATGTGCAGAGCAAACTCGTCTGTTAATTTATTGCAATGTTTACAACGATTAGTGTAAGATGTAGCGAAGAGAAAATGCGTAAATTTTACAGCCACCTGTGACTTGTTATTTTACTGTCTGTGGATTACCACTGTTATATATTACGAACTGGAATTCCAGGATAAATAGTAAACATATAAAATACGATCGGAGCAGTTATCCATCTACCAACTCCACATTCTACAGTTCTTCAACTATTCTACAAACGTTCTCTACAGCTTAACAATCGAGCTGTACTACACTGGCAGTAAATCCTATAAGCATACATGCATTTTGTTTCTTTAATGTGAATATTTTTATTGTTGTTTATTTAACACATTCCCTAATATTGACGCCTCTGAAAGTCACTTTTCGAAACCATTGTGATAAATAGAGCACTTGCTCCATATATAGGAACAGATGCTGTAAGCTTATTTAATCACATTTATTTCAATCTACACACTTCTAAAAGTTTCCATTTTCTCTGGTAAATGCTCCTTCTCAGTACATTTATTCAAAGAGTTTAGGTCTAAAATAACTGTGAGCGGTATTAAATGATTTGTGCACATTAATTAAATTTCTTTCTTACATTCAGTAGTGATATTAAATTATAAGCAATAAATAGAATAATTCTGTTTTCATGGAGGTATGAAAAAACTTGGTTACACTTTAGTGTGATCAGAGACATATACATGCATGTACATGTATTTATATGTCTCTGGTGTGATAAAGTTTTTTCCCTTACCTCCATGAAAAAAATCTATATATTCCTGAAATGATATACGCGTGTCTGGCTGGTTATATAGGTGTATACAAATGTAATTGTGAACTGTAGGTGTAAGCAGTAACTATGTGTATCTATACGTTTACAGAATATTTGGGAATTTCAATACAAACAGTGACTACTAAAACTAAAATAACAATATAAGGATATTATTATTATTATTATTATTATTATTATTATTATTATTATATCACATTTATATAGCGCTCTTTTCACACCGCATATGTGCGTTCAAAAGCACTTCACGTGGATGGAATCACTAACCGGAACAAACCGCATGATTATCTATCCAGGCAATGAAACAGGCACGTACCCAGGTGGGGGGGCTCCCACCCCCCCCCCCCCCCACACACACACACACCAGCTGGCTGACAAGATACACTTTTTATTAATGGGCCCTTTTTAGTTTTCAGCTAAATCTACCTTATTACCAAGTCAAGTATTTTAGTGACCAATATTTTCCTCCCTGGGGGAGATTATCTGTTAGTTCGGCCACCTTTAGCATATTGTCATGCTGTGAGCCACGCTTGGCCTATTTTGGTATGGACCAATCAGGGGGTATCTCCCACAGAGAAAACCCGAATTACGTAATCACGAGTTGGTTCCGGTTTTCGCTATACTGGAGTTTAGCAAATAAATTGTTCAGGAACCAGTCTTGTCAAAATGTAAATTGCTACGTTGTCCACAAATACCATCTGTGGCACGTATATTACTCAAGCGAGGAGACAATAACGCAAAATTAAGACGAGGGGTGACGTATCAAGACGCTATAGCCTAGCTAGCAGTATGCACTTGGACCGATAAGCGTTTTACTGATATTGATCAATAACTAGTAATAAAAGAATAACTCCAAACATTCCGAATGATACAAAAGTACGAATGATTCTTCCCCAGACCGATTGTACTGAATAATCGTTTTTTCTTGGATTTTTTTTTTTTGTAACTTGAGATTGGGAATTTTCCTTTAAAAACATAGATGAAAAACACACCTTTTGCCAATTTATTTTTCATTGTATACATAAATCTGTTATAACCAGGTGGGCGATTTAGAGTCAGCATGACCCTCTTGTTAAACTGTAACATTTTATGCTTGTAGTTTTGATCAGGGTTGTTTTCAAATTTAGAAGAAAGAACTGTTGTGATTCTATGGTTAGTTGAGTGTATATTTACTTGAATATTTTGCTTTTTTATATAATTTGGTAATGTTCAAAAGAAACAAAAATATATGTATTTACATTTCAGTTATTTATACTTACAGAAAATCGTTTTTTCTTCCTTTATCCAATTTTGAAAATAATAGTGTTCAATCATAATGCATAAAATAAATTAATTTTGAAAATTCAAAAGGATTTTCATTTGTGATCTGAATGAATGAAGGAATTATCAGTTTCTTTTAAAAGCAAATATATTTATATAGACAACGGATATACTTATGTTTATAAACGAAGATGAAGACTGTTTTCTTTATTACTTTTAATTGTGTTCTTGCCAATCTTGGTAGATCAACATGCATGTCCTTAAATAAAGACATAAGCAGATGCTAGTTCTGAGATGAATAATGCCGAGTCTGTCCAAGGCAAAAAAAACCTTTAATCATGACCATGATCAGATATGTCTGTCTGTCTGTCAATGGCAAAAAACTTTAATCATGGTCATATGTCTTTCTGTCTGTCTGTCAATGGCAAAAATATTTAGTCATCATCACATGTCTGTCTGTCTGTCTGTCAATCAGGCAAAAAAACTTTAACCAAGATCACGTCTGTCTGTCAATGGAAAAAAATCATGACCACATCATGACATGCCCGTCTGTCTGTCTGTCAATGGCAATACACTTTAGCATTGATCACAACTTTTGCGTTAGGATAATTTATATGAAGTCCATACATTGAAACATTTGTGGTCATTCATCATGCTTTAGGTCTATACACTGAAACTCAGGTGTAAGGAGCCGATGTCCTATATTATAACATAAAATTATATCTTGATAGAGCGATTCAGATAGCAGGAAAATGCACCATTCAATGCGGCACACCAAAAAAATCGGCTACCGGGAGGGGACACCCCTCCCGTACCCTCTCCAACTGGGGACCCCAGCCAGAATTTTCTGGGTACGGCCCTGTGAAATATATGCAAAAAGATATACAATATATATGAAATCACTAGCCAGAAGGAACCACGTGATTGTGTATCCGGTCAATGAAAGATATGCAAAAGATATACAATAGATATGAAACCCCTAACCGGAAGGAACCTGTATTAACAAAATTGATACAGACAAGTTGACTGAAAGCCATGCTTATCAATATCATAAATTAGAATACACGGGCTTACTGAAAATCATCCCATTCATTTGACTATTGGGTCAACTGTTAGCTTAATAGGTTGGCTGAAAGCCATTCTGTCCTGAACTTAGTTGCCACTGTACATGACTATTGGGTCAACTATTAACTTAATAGGCTGACTGAAGCCATCCCTATTCTGAACTTAGTTGCCATTGTACATGACTAATGGGTCAACCGTTAGCTTAATAGGTTGACTGAAAGCCATTCCTATTCTGAACTTAGTTGCCGCTGTAGAGCAGCCGACTCAAGCAGAAGTAGGCCTTCGTCCAAACTCTTCAGGGCTTCAGCCTGGTCTGTACTGAAAGTCCTGACCAGGTTCGTGAACCGAAAAATGTCCGTGGGAACCTCGGACCTTCAAGACCTCGGACATCACTCACCGGGAGGAACCGCAGGATTGTCTATCTGGTCAATGAGAGATATGTAACATATCGTTTCTTAATCTGTCCTAGTAACAAATGTTGAAAATGCGTTTTCAGACACCTTTTGAAACATGCCAGTGACACTGCCTCTCTAATGCCTGACGGTAGAGCATTCCAAGGTTTTGGAGCTGCATGTATGAAACTTCTCCCACCGTATTTTACCTTACGACATTTTGGCACAACCAACGACAATGATCTACTTGCTGACCTTAACTCTCTGCGTGAGTGACCTGTACACGTCAAGCATGTCGACA